>VZRR01009626.1:120766-142413 GCA_013398015.1 Oreocharis arfaki | reverse complement strand
CCCCGCCCGCGCTGCCTGCGCCGCCCTCTGCCGCCCTCTGGCGGTGCCGCCGCGGCCTCGCACCGCCCCTGCAGCGCCGCGCTCCGGCCTCGTCCCTCGGGACAGCCGGCTTGTCCCCGCCTCGCCGCGCTCGATTCGAACGGCTTTCAGGCTGCCTTCCACCGATTATGCCCCACCACTGGCTGTCCATCCTCTCGTGATGATTTCAAAGCTCCCCGGTACCTGTAGCGGCCCCGCGGGTGACACAGCCCCACGGCCCCACGGGCGGCTCAGGACAGCCGCGGGACGCAGGTCCTTTGACACCGCTCTTTGCCAGAGTTCCACATTCAGTCCTGCAAAAGCAACGCTTAATGCAACTACTATTGAAGCAAGAAGGAAGCTGGACTTTATTCTCTGAAAACCGAAGGATTACATCTCAGTTTTATCTTAAGAAATAAGTTAATGGTTGTTTCCTCTGCAGCTGAGAAGTCCTAAGGAATTTATACTGAAGGGAATGCTGGGGGTGTCTGACTTAGCAAATGAGTTCACATCTAAAGCATTCTCATTAGACATCTCTGAAAGGTGGCTGACCTCAACATGAGAATACACTGAGAACACACCAGACTGCAGAGAATCGAGTCTGAAACGAGCAGAAAACTCCACCATCAGCCCTGACTGAAGGCTGCTAAAGTGCCAGTGCCTACAGAAGGTTGTTTTCTGGGGGGTGTTTTTGTTGTGATTTTTTTTCAAATGAAGGTCCTAACTGCCAACTCTTCCTCAGCACTCTTATGACTTTCCAAGCACTTTCCCAAAACTTGGCTGAGTAATCTCTTGAGGACACAGTTTGGGTATGTGTTTACTTCGCTAACAAAGGACAGCTCAGTTCCGCTCTTTTCAAATTTCAATGCAAGCAGCATAGGCTCATCAAACCCATGAAACAGAAAAGGATTATGGATAGCAGGTGTCCAAAATACCATCTACTTTAGCAATCTGGAGTACTGGTAGCAGCAAAAGCAATTAGACTCTGAACTCAAGAAAATTTGGGTTTTACAGCTCGGATAGTTAAATAGTGAACAGATTGACAATGGAATCTCTGGAATCTCCCTCACTGAAGTGCTTAGAAAACAGATTAAATAAATATCTGTCAGAAATTGTGTTGGTATGATTGATCCTGCCATAGCCCAGGAGAATATACTGTCGAACCTTTGATTCCCCTTCCAGCCCCCCACTTTCTTCTTCTCTTTGAGTCATTGAATTGCAGCATCTGCATCACTGTGTTTGAGTTAATTTATCCTTTAAAACTGCTCTCAAAATTAAACATATTTAATTCAGCCATGAAGCAGCAGATGATCACAAAAAGCTCACAGCCTTATGGCGATGGTGGGGAAGAGTGAGCCTGGAAGAGGGAGACTCCAGCACGGCAAGGGGCTCAGAGGCAGGTGTGAGGAGCTGGGAAGGTGTGCTGGTGCCAGGAAACTGTAGCCGAGGCAGGGAGCTGTGTTTGCCATTCCTGCCGCTGATGGAAAAGGACAACAGCGGGAGGATTGGCTGCCAGCGCTGGGGAAGTCCCTTTATTGCAGGACACTGAAACAGTGTCCAGCAGCAGCCAGGGCTGGCTGTTCCCACCGGCACAGCGGAGCGGGAGCCAAGAGTGATCCCAGCACAGGGGCTTCCCTCCACACCCAGGGGCAGCCCCTGAGCACAGCAGGCAGAGGGAGGAACAGGGAGTGGAACCCGCTGACCATCCCAGACAGGACGGCGGACAGTGGCACTGGGGCAGAGCAGAGACAGAAAGAAATGGGTGCGGGGACAGCTCCAGGCACAAGGCACACCCGAGGGGCCCGTCCAGGCCAGGCACCGCTCACACAGGGCTGGGATCCCCCCAGCAGGCAGGGACCAAACACCCAGCCCTGAGCTGAATGGATCTGGGGGCCCAGGGGCAGAGGGATCCTCAAGGGTGGAGGGTCCTGCTGAGGCTGGTCAGGGAAATTGTGACCTAATGTCCCCAAGGCCCTGAGAGGCTCAAACCTGGCCTTTGTGTACACTTAGAGGGACAAAGATGGTCCAAAGGTTGACCACAGCCACAGCTCCACCATCTGTCAGTCCAAACAGAATTACTGCAGACAGCTGCTAATTCTGACCACTTGAAGCTTTTACCTTACTAAATGCAGACCACTTTGTGGCAAGTCAAAATAACACCAGAGATGTTAGCACAAAAAAAAGATGCCCTGTCTACAGAATAAAAACATGATAAAACTTCGGCGATGCTCCTGACAGTTTCTGTATAAATATTAAACTACTGGCCCAAAAGTACAAGAAATTCTGCACACCACTCAAAAATCTCAAAAACAACAACAACAAAAAAAAATCTAGAGCTAACATAGCCAAGCAAGACCAACNAAATATTAAACTACTGGCCCAAAAGTACAAGAAATTCTGCACACCACTCAAAAATCTCAAAAACAACAACAACAAAAAATCTAGAGCTAACAAAGCCAAGCAAGACCAATAGGAAATTTTTCATTTACTAAGAATAATTTACGGAATTTTTTCGTTATGAAAGACCTCAAATGACTGAGAGGGGTTTTTTAATACAAATGATGATATAATTCAGTAGGGCAAAGCATGCTTGACTTATCAATAATATCACTTCTCATGTAGCTGAAATTAAGTTTTTGCTGAAGTACCACACTGAATTTGGCCTACGAAAAGAGTATTCATTTCATTAGTTTTAATAAAATTGTATGGAATCACTGCTCAATGATTTGGGGATGGGACTTAGCTAAATGAAAACCATAATCAAACCAGCCTTCCAAACCAAAAAATTATGAATAAATTCTTGGAAATGTTCTTCAGCATCAATTTCTAGCAAAGAATCCCTTCACATTACGAGTCAGGTCAAACTGCCTGTAGCTCTGGCTTAGCAATTACCTCTCTTGTTGCTAAGATGGAGAAAAACATTTGTAAGAAAAGGCAGAAGTGTACATGTAACAACATTTAATTGCAGCTAAGCTGAACAGAAAACACTTAACAGTAAAAGCAACTATTTTTAACATATTCTACCATTTAAGATCTAACAAAGGGGTCTGTGCTCTACCCTACTCTTTGACATCTGCTGCAGGCAGTTCAAATCACAAACCCAATGTCACTTGAGAAGAGCTGAGCACTTGAGATTCTCAGCAGCTGCTTTCAACAAGGAGTAGAGAACCTTGGATGTAGGGTTAGCTGGGATATTTCGAATTGTAGGCGTGACCCAGAGGGCAGGGACAAGATCATGGAACCTCCCACTTGAACTCTGCACCATTACTGCCAGATTATTCCAAGGTACCCAAGACAGCTTCTCAATTCAGAATTTATTTCTGCATAGCCCTGTGAAATGAGGAACAGAGGGAGATCAACAGACAGTTTTCATAGACTAAATATCAAAAAAGGAAAAAAGAAAGATAAATCTCCTTCCATGTAAAGAGTGGTTTGGTGGAAAAAGTAACTTTCTTTTTTCCTGGAGCTTTTTTAGCTAATTTAGTTCAAGCTTTTCATTCATTGGGTCTAGACTAGTAACACCTACAGAATTTGAATTTACCATTTAATTTTCCTTCATTTCCTAACACAATATATGTGACTAAGTCCTGGTTGATAGATGAAGAGGTCATTTCAATCAATCTTTTAAACTTGTTTCGTGATTTTTTTTCTTCCCTGACATTGCTCCATCCCCCGGAGAAAATAATCTTAATTATTTATAAGCTAAATATCCTTTTTAATAGATACAACTACTTAAAATACGAACATATGTTAAAGTGAGCTTTGCTGTCTTATTCACATGTATTTATCTGCAGTTTTTCCATCAGACCAAGCCCCAAAGAAAAGGAACAAACACACAATTAACAGAACCTCCAAGACCTCTTCAAACATCTGTCTGCTTATAGCACAGAAAAATACCCCAGATACTTCTCAAAAATCTTCTAAGGATGGTGCCATTGAACATACTAATTTTCCCTGCCAATTGTACATTTTTATGTAATAGGAACTAGGTTGATGTCGAAGAACTGAAAATTACGAACCATATGTCACACCAGAAGCAGCTTATAAAGATTAGCATATTTATAAGACAAAAAAATGCATTTTAAATAATGCAAATATGAAAACATCTTTTTATTTGTAAAAGCATTTTTTTCCCAAATCAACCTAAAGTTGCTTTTCTACTTCACTTTTACAGGATCAAAGAAATTCGATCCCATCCTCTAGGAAAGATCTTAGAGAGAGTAATATCTGATATTGTGCACAATGCCAACAATCAATAATTTATCCTTTCAAACTGTAATTCTAGGCTCTAAACAATAATCCATTTTATCCAAGATAAAACACAGAAGTTGGTCAATTTGGTAATGGTCATAATGGCCCAAAACATTCCAAGCTGAAAACCACATAGAGCAAGACTGAACACAGAACTCTTTATTTTCTAACTAAAATCCAGTATTTTTGACGTGACTCTAATTTTTCACATTCCTATCTTAATTCATTTCAATAAACTTTTTAAACCAGCACTTTTTAAACTCTTTTAAAGCCCATTCAAAAAATATGAAAAGCCATGCTAATTGAACAATTAAAACCATGTGTTTTCAGCAGATGACCAATATGCAAATTAAAATGTTATTAAAACCAAAACTAGTGGACAATTAGTAAGAAATGCTTATCGTTATTATGGTCATTAACTCTCAGAGCAGCAATAAAGCCAGAATAATATTTGTCTGCCTCCCAGAGATGTGGCTCTCTGCAAAGCTGAGGGACCAACATGAACTTCAGTGTATTCCTCAGGAATTTTGTTGTATTCCTTCTGTTGCTAATACATCATTTAGCAAACCAAATTTAATGTCAATATCAAAATGGAATCATAGAATCAGTGAGCTTGGAAAAGGCCTCCAAGATCACTGAGTCCAGCTGTTGACTGATCACCACCTTGACCACCAGACCATGGCTCCAAGTGCTATCCTTGCTTCTGAAACACTGAGGGACAGTGCCTCCACCACCTCCCTGGGCAGCCCCTTCCAACGTTTAACCACCCTTCCAGTGAAGAAATTCTTTATAGAATAGCTGGCCAGAGAAAGCTGCATGCTGGCTAAACATATACTTTACCTAGTAGGAAAATGATCTGTTATACAAGAGTCCTCATAAAAAATTCTCAGAAAAAGTTTTCAAAATGTGAGAACTGACTAAAAATAACTTTCAATTAATAATTAAAAACACCAAAAAAAAGAATTGCAAAACTCCCTTGAATGATGAGGCCAATTTTCCCCATGACTATGGCATTCATTTTAAAAATCTAAGGCTCCAAGTATCAGATTTTTGTATTATTAGCACTGCTCTATGAACTAGTCAATATAATAAAGCCTCTAAACTCTGGTCAAACCATATTCAAAGGTTTGGTTCTTCTGTCTCTATAGTTCTCTTCAGCTGAGAGCAGTCTCACTTTATGATGCACCACTAATAATCTGTAACAGAATTAAATGGGTACTTTCCAGGAAGTCAGCAGTACTGCTACAAGAGTATTTTTGTTGCACAGTTCTTTTAACGTACTATTCATAGCTGAGAAAGTACTTTAATTTCCCTAATTAGCTGTTCAGTAATACAGAAATATGCTAATTAAAATCTATTTTTCTTCTCTTAAATTATGTCGTGCTGTCAAATAGATACAAAAAATGAATGAACGAATGATATTTGCAATATCAATGCAATATTGACATTGTGTAAGTGCTCCACCAGCACTTGCTCCAATTACTTTGCCTTGAATGAGTTGCATTCTTTAATTGTTCAGAACTTAATAAACAATTCTGTAGATGATGCATGAAGAGAAAATAGGATCCAAGATGGCCAAATAGTGATCGAGACACTATAGAAGATAAATGATGAAGAATTCCTCTGCCATTCTGACCACAGGAGTCAAATCAAACTCTTCTACCTGCAGTGTTATAAAATGGAAGTGTTAAAAAGAGGGGATCCAGGAGATGGTCTGTGCTACGTAGGGACCATTTTAAAAAAGTTTTTGGATGTGCAATTTTAAAATGTAACAACACCAATCCTTGTTTGATGTGCAGAAACTTGTGCCTTCCACACAATCCCAAAGATTCCGTGTTGATTTAGATAAACAGGTCAGACTTCTGGGCACCAGAGGTGCTCCAGGGTGAGAGAGACAACTGCAAAGGCCTCAAGATCAGAGCAGAGCTCTGCCCTCCACAGCCCCCAGAGACCTGCTCTGAGAAAAGCCTCAGCAGGAGCCCACAGCTTTTATCTGGTTCTCCTTTCGAACTTCTTTTTCCCTGTACCTCACAGTTGTGAGATATGTATTCTATTCTCTGCCCAGGTGGATGGTATCAGGAATTTATAGATAAGAACTCAAAAAAGATCCTTCATCTTCCAACATGGAAAAAGCCATTTATGCAGTATCTCTGTTTGCTCCCACACAGGACATCCATTCTGCTAACCAATGTCCTCGCACTAGCTACAAAACAAATAAATTAAAAACCAACTCAACAGCACCAAAAACTCAATCAAAGGGAGGCAAAAAATCAAAAGAGCAGGGGTAAAGGGAAGCTCTGGGAATATGGAATGCTTGGTTTTACAGGAAGAAGTTTCTACAGAAACAAAAAAGATACATAATGAAATACCCTGAATTCTATCAGTGATTTTTAAAATCATGGCAACTAGAGGAAATCCTTTTCATTTACTTACTTGCATTTTTCTGGACTGTGAAATACCTAAAAGCTGGACAGCTCTAAATATTTGTGTTACTGGGAACACATATCTTTCCTTTGGATCTAGTTAAAGGAAAGGCCAGAGCTTAGAACAAATACTGCCTTCTTGAGATTAGGGGATCTACACATCTGGAATAGCCAAGTACAGGCAAATGCAACCCACAATTCACTACTGATGTTTCTGTCTGGAACACCTTTGTAAACAACTAGCAAGATTTAAGACTTGGAAAAAAAATCTAATTTTATTAAATAGCTCACACTTACTTCAGTAGAAGATTGATGGTTATGGCTGTCTTTTACTAACTTGAGGAGCCATCACACTGCTCTGTGCAACTTGATAAGCAACATCAGTCAAAATGTACTACATTTTTCCCTTACTATACCTATGAAGATACCGTCTCATGTCTTGTCTTCTGGTTCAAACAAAGTTTCTGTTTAAAAAACTTGTCATGGTTTTGATCTTGTCAACAACCTGATTCTGTTTATTTTCTTCAACCTGTTATACAGAGCCAGATTATGACATTAAAAAAAAAACCAACCCAAAAAAGCAACAAAGCAACAACAAAGCAACAAAAACCTACAAAACTAAAACTGAAACCAAAACATGGGACTCCTTGGCTTTATTGAGAACTGCTGTGAAAGCTATGTATCTCTAAACTCAAGTATTTCATCATAAAATCCTTACATTTCAACTGGCTTTTTACCTGGAAAGTGTATTCATTCCATTACCAATCTGAGTGAGGGGACAGACCAATTTTTCAGTTCCTGGAACCTGCTGAAGCACATCCTTTTTCACACACAGAATCCCCCCCACTTGCTGAAGTGCCAAAAAAAAAAAAAATAGATCAGAGTGACAGTAAGGAGAGTGTTTACACACTGACACTAAAGAACCTCATTGGAATGAATCTGAGTAACTTCAGTAACACTTTTGAATAAACCCCACTGTATACATTGATTCTTCAACCAAACAAGTTTTAAAACCATCCCAACACAAATGAAGCTTTTAAATGCCTAAAGGAAAATTAAGAATCATGCAACAGCAATACAAGTATTTTTAGTATTTAAAGCTTGTAGCCCTTCAAAACAGTTTAAAGTATAAAGCACCATATCAAAGAATGTTTCTAACATGTAAACTCCACAGAATGTAGGCTAAAATTGAAATCACTTGTTTTTCTGCATCATGGTATTATATTAGTATAATTACATTTGTTATCACGTTCAACTAATTCATACAAATCTTAATCTTCCTTTTTATGTTAGTTGAGATGGTCATTAGCCTCTTCCTACTGAAAGAGTTCACTGCAATTAACTTAACTTTCGCAAGTTAAAAAATACAAATGTGCACTATATAAGGGAAAATATAAAACCTTTCTGTGCCACATGAATAATGCACTTCATGCATTTTCCCACAAATTTAAAAACAGACTTAGTAAGTGACCAGTAGTTATGAGAGACCATCCTTTAACAAGGACTCAAAGAGAAAAGGCTTCAAAGAGCTTGAAACCTGTTGCCTTTAGCTGTTTCTTCAAAGATGGTACGTCTGAGAGCTCTGAACTCTTTGTTTCTGACAGAACTGCTTCACACACAGTGATATGAAAAAGCACCACTAAGTAATTGAAAAACCACAAGTGTTCTGCCTCTAACACGATTACATTTCACAATGCAGATTTATGAGATTCGAGATCTCCATTGAAGATCATGCCATTTCATACAGTTTCTCTCAGTCAATATACAGGGTACAAAACGAAAAGGCATTTACAGAGGCAGTCATTTGCTGGTTTGAGCTGGGCATGAGTCAGTTTTCCTCACGGTAGCTGGTAGGGGGCTGCGTTTTGGATTTGCGCTGCAAAAAAGAATTGTTGATAACACAGAGATGATTTTGTTATTGCTGAGCAGCCCTCGCACAGAGTGAAGGCCTTTTGGGTTTCTCACCACCCTGCCAGCGGGGAGGCTGGAGGAGCACAAGGAATTGGGATGGACACAGCCAGGACAGCTGACCCAAGGGATATTCCACACCATCTGGTGTCATGCTTGGCATATAAAGCTGGAGGGAGAAGGAGGAATAGGGGATGATTGGAATGATGGCATTTGCCTTCCCAAGCCATCATTAATCATCGTTAATGAGCTCTGCTGTCCTGGGGATGGCTGAGCACCTGCCTGCTGAGAGGATGAGGTGAAGGGACACCTTGGGTTGCCTTGTTTGCACACACAGCTTTTTTTTGACCTGGTAAACTGTCTTTATCTCAACTCATGAGTTTTCTCACTTTTGCTCTTCCAATCCTCTTCCCCATCCCACTGGTGGGGGAGGGAGGGAATGGCTTTGTGGTACTCAGTTGCCAGCTGGGCTTAAACCATAACAAGTCATAAACACAAATCATGCCTAGAAATCTGAAATTCAGCAATATCTGCATTTAAATCACAAAATTACTCTGTCTACAAAAATCAGAACCGTAAAGGAACTTCTGACCGGCATCAGAAATAGGACTTCAGAAGCCTTGAACACACTGAAGACTTCAAAAAACCCCAATATATCAATCACTACAGACAGTTCTTCATATGTACAGTACATTCTGCTGCCAATTTACTACATGAGCTCTGAATAGCTGTGTCTGGTGTTCTGTTTGCCTTGATGCAGCATCTAAACATGCAGGCAAACACACGGTTTTTTCAGCATGTAGCCACTTCTCCAGAATTTTGAGACAGCTGAGACTGCTGGATGTCTGGAAGAGTGACTGAGAGCTGCAAATATGTATGAAGGGAACATTTGCCTTTCACTCAGAATATAAGATTTGACTGAATTATGAGAAAGCCCTATCTGGCAACTCCAGTACTGGTTTGGGCAGCTTTTCACTCAAGGAAGGCAGTCATGTCCTCAAAGCTGCACTGTACCTCTGTAACTTGTATCTTGTCTTGTACTTATTTTTTTTTCCTGTATGTCTTTCCTGAGTTTCATACATATATGTACATATTTTTTTAATATATATATTTATTTTATATATATATATATATATAAAATTCACACTGCCTTTGTCACATGTTAAAAGTCCCAGTAGAAGTCTTCTCATAACCACACAGATCTGGATGTTAATGAGATGAGTGACATCTGGGTGCACTGCACGTGCCCAACACCAACACTCACTAATTGGTTATGAAAAATGTGCAATATGCCATAATTTACCAAAGCACCAATGCCTAATCACTTCACGCTGCAATGAATTTCAGGCAAACATGAGTAATTATGCCATTAGTTTTAATAAAGTGACAGCTAGCACTTACTCCACTCTAGTGAACATTTGCACAGAAGTTGGTTTATCAGTGTTTATAACGTCCTGCAGCTCTATGGAAAGACACTTAGAACACCAAGAATTCTTTCAAGATTTGTTGTGACACGTAAGAACATTTGTTCACATGTTAAGTGTGGAACTAAAATTACGCAGCACCTCCTTTTTTATAAACTACATGAAAACTTTGACTTCACTTGTCAATGATGTGGATGAAAAGTGTCCATCTCTGCCCATGGCATCATTTCCAGAGCCATCTTGTCTTTTCCAAGTGGCTTCTCCAGTATTTTTTTATATAGTGGAGTTCAAAAATTTGAAAAATATCAAAAAATTTAATTTTGGATTTGACCTGGGTTTCCTTAACAGAAGCAGTAAGATTTTCACTCTTTGAGTTTAGACAGGCACACCAGTTAACACTGCAGGTTTTTACTGATACCAGTACACCATAAATATGTCTTGTTCAG
Organism: Oreocharis arfaki; assembly: GCA_013398015.1. Classification (NCBI taxonomy): domain Eukaryota; kingdom Metazoa; phylum Chordata; class Aves; order Passeriformes; family Paramythiidae; genus Oreocharis; species Oreocharis arfaki. The sequence continues at coordinate 131,943 of VZRR01009626.1, read as the reverse complement.
GTCTTGGGAAGCAGAAGACAGAGCTACATCCAGTATATGAAAGCTGAAAATTATACTCATAAGAAACCTGAATGAGATTGACAAGGCATCATTTTAATTATGATGCATTTACATAGTGAATGTAATGTTGAATTACCAGCACTTAGAATTCTGAGTTTGACATGAGTGCCATTGACTCATGAATCCTCAACTGAAGATTCAGAAAAATATGCTTAAATATTTGACCCATTAAATGCTAATAATAAGTCATATATAATTAATTAAATCTGAGCAAGATTGCTATCAACGCTCATATAGAGAAACTTGAAATGAAGACGTTAGGTACTACATAAACAGCTTGAAAAAAAGTTTTCAAGATACAAATCTTTGTTATTCACTGCTGCTTCAAACTTGTGTATGAAAGGAAGGTTTATCTTGAGAGTCACTTGAAATTTTTCTGTTGATGATTTCATTAAACATCTGCATCACTGGCCTATCCTGTAATTGAATTAAGCTAGAGTCAATTGACCTATTCTCCCATTTCCATGAAACGAAATACCTAAAAGTGAAATTTTAGCCTTGTTCTATGGATAATGAGCACTAGCATGATTAGGCTCTGTGAACAGGAAACACCTTCTCTCAGTCCACTAATTTTATGAAGTTACTACATAAAATATGTATTCTTTTCAAGAGGGGAAAAAAACCCCAGACTGAAACATCAACCTGTCATTAGTTCTTAAAAGCTAAGAATCTTGCATAGCCATTCCATGAAAGAAGACAACACACAGCCTTAAAAAAGGAGTTTAAGATAAAAAGAAAATAATATTTTTTCTAGTTAAAATACAGCATTTTAGAAAAATATGGTTGCACATGCCAAGGCAGGAAAGCAATTTATCAATAATCCACATATTTTTCTTCATTTAAGATACATCTGATGTTGTTCACAAGCAAACAGTTATGATTGTAAAAAAACAAATTCTGAAGAGAAATGGGAAATTAGTTGATAGCATTTATCTTAAAATCTGGTGTTTAAAGTGGTATTAAAATGGTTTTTAATTTCAGTTGCTCCGTCTTCAAAAACAAATCTCATGTCTTCGTGGCAATAAAAATAGCAAAAGGTGAAACACAGGAGTTACTGTTCTTGATCTCTCGCCTCTTAGACTTACCTAACATTTAAAAAAAAATGCTGGGATAATCTACCATTAAACAATCTTCCTGCTCATCTGCTCTCAACAAGGCCTCCAGCACAACAAAAGCCCTGCTCAGCACAATGCAAGTGTCCTAGAAAAGCCACTTGGTGCCCAGTGAGAGGATCACGGGGGATCTGTCCCACACTGCACGTGGAGAATCAGAGGGTTTAAGCTCCCTCCTCAGCCTGTCCCTCGCAGGAGGCATCACTTGTACGACAACAGCACGGAGCAGCACTAATCTGAGACCAGAAGCACATTGGGGGAGAGGCTCTGTCAGCCTGAGACAAAGGGATAAAGACGACAGAGGGAAGAGCAAGACACACAGATGGATGTACACACAAACAACAGGGCTGCCTTCAGCGTGGGACAGCAGTATTTCCAGAGCACCATCAGCAAAGCTACTGTAAAAGGTTTTTTTTATTCATCACAGCATAAAAAAAGTGACAATGAGCTTCTCCTCAACAGGGACTGCAGGGAAGAAGGCACAAAGGTGCTGGTTTGCAAATGTTACATTCACATGATAGGTACAATCTGGGTTCGTTCAACCTCTTGATCCTGAAGGAAAGGAAAGAGTCATGAACAATCTGCAAGAAAAGTTTGTTGTACCTCTTCTACAAACACAGACTTGAGAGGACCTAAAGGTATCAATGCACACATTTAGAAATACCGATGGAGAATTCCCTTCACCTCCTCCCAACTCCAGAAATGTGTTCCATGCTATGATAAATGTATTATCTTTGAACTGCAGGTATGGCACTGCACCATATATTTCTTTTCCAATAATCACACACCATTTACTTCAGAAGTATTTAGTCATGAATGGCCTTTGCACTTCTTGATAGATAAGAAATAAGAAACAAGGGACTCCTCAATGCACAAGGAAGACTGCAATGAGAGCTTTAGTACCGAGTCTGTGTCTAACACAAATGTTAGGTGAGCAAACAGCACTAGTTTAACAAAATACATTTTTTTCTAAGTGCCTAAACGTTTTAAATATTTGCACTATAGTTCCATTATTTCCTTAGCACCTTCCCTGAAAAAGTAACATTGCTACAGAGTTGATTTCCTATGAGCTCAATGCCAAAACCACATATCAAAGCCACAACATTCTCAGCTAATAAATACACAAAATTTGACAAATATGAACCTGAGGATGAAAGCAGTGTCTACCAGATCTTCTGATTCCTTGTGTAATAATGAGTTACAAACTTCAATTGCAGCCTGGAATCAATGTGGGACCCTTCTGGCAACACATACTGGAGCTATGTTTTCATTATTCTCTACTTTCTGGTCCAAAAGAGCTATACCCAACAAATTATTTTTTAGGTAACATGCTAGACCAAGGAGTTTATTAGGAAAAATATATGGCTTAGGGCTTAAAAGACCATAAAGTGGTTTTAAAGAGACCTAAGGGACATTGATTTATCTACCAGAATCAACTTTCTCTTCAGGCTGCTGCAATAGAGCATGGAAATGAGAAAAACAGGATTAAAGAATCACATTATCTGCATAAAAAGCTCTAATGCTTTATTGTTTATAAAAATGACACTTCAAAAGTTATCTTAATGGTGTGACGTAAGATTGTACAATCCACTTCCACATCTTGCATTAAGTGGTGTTAAAGACTTCCTTTAATCAAGAGTTGTTAGAGCTCGCACCGCCCTTTGTTACCGACAGAATCTGTGCATTAGATACAAACATTAAAAAGTAGGACTGGGGGAATTTGCAACTGAAGCTACAAAGTTCCTTTTTTTTTTTTTTTAAGAAAAAAGTACTATTCCTCTCATCAGCCTACAGAATTGAGATACCAATTTTAATATTACTTAAATTTAGCATCTACCTTACAAACTCAGGTTAGGAAGACTCCACCCAACAGAGGGAGAAACTCACTGAAAAAGTCTTTCAGAGAAAAAACCTGACGTTAAATTTTCCAAACCACCTCACCCAACTATTTTCTGCCCAGGAGCAGCAGCCTCCACATATTTGTAAGAAGTCAGGCCCTGTACATTCCCTTGTGTTTTGTCACAGCCGGAAAATCCCCTCCCAGTTTAAGCTGATCTTACGATGGCTGCCAGGGTCGTGCCCGGGCCAGATTTTCCCGTCACCTCGTTTGCATTGTCCCTGCTGCCCGTGTGACCCCAGTCTGAGCTGGTTCAGGGAGCTGAACAGCTGAAAATTAACTTTAAAAACCCTCCTGTAAAAAAGCCTAGATCTACATTTCTAATCTTAGTGAGGGTGCCATTTGTGTTACACCTCAGGGGCATTTCACTGATAAAACATGATTAGCAACGGACTAGTGTCTATTCTAGGAATAGATTTGTTATTTTCTGTAGCAAAGGCAGAACAAAAAAATCTCTCTTTGTAAACCAAAAATACAAATGTTCAAGATACGATACACAAATATCACATACATCTAGAATTCAAGAATCTGTGCCATGACCAGATCCTACAAACCCAGTTGTCTATGTTTAAAAGCAATGAAGTTGGTATCACTTTAAAATAAAAGGTCCCTCCCTTCTCAGCCATGTCACCCTTTGAACTCCCACCTGCAAGTGCTACATGAACTAATTCCTACAGAACCTTCCTGGGCTGTGATAATCCAAAGGCCATGTCTCTAAAGGAATTGCAAAGTCTTATTTTACTCCATGGGCAGATATAACTTGAGAAACCCCAAGTTCTTTGGGAAGAGGCCTTTCCATGAAGTTACATTTTTGTTCTGCGTGCGCTCTATGGGTGGTGAAGGGTCATCTTGGAGGCATGTGCAGCAAAGAGTCTTTATGCACTAGAAAATACTCACTTGATAGTCAGAAATAGAACCCAAATCTCACCAACTACTTGCTTTCCAGCTGTAATAACTGTGAGTAGTCTAATCCAATGCCACGCTATAGCTGCTAACAGTTCTCCCTTTGGTTCACACAAGTCTTCTTGTGCTGAATTTAAAACATTTCAAGCAAATGAAAGATGGAGCCAAGCACTGACAAGAAAACAAAGTACTGAAAAACTGATCAGTGAGCAGTACTCAGTTTCAGTTCTGAGTGTGTAGACAGGAAAAGTAATAGGTATCAATTAAAAGTTAATCATAATGCACATGCATAAAGAATTTGCATCAAGGATGCAAAGGTACCTTACCGCTGGCATTTTATAATCTCTGCACAAATCTAATGAAAATTGTTCTATTTCATATGTTTTAACTTCAAGAAAACACAATCTTGAAAATATCAACGTATCATCAATTAGCTCCTTAAAAGCTATTTAAATACATGTTATGTACGTACATATGCAGAGCGAGGAGGAAAGGCCTATTTCTGTAATGAACTCAGCATGAACAAGATTCTGCTCCATGGGGAATCTAATTGCCTCTAGTCAGCCCACAGATTCATCACCAGCTGGACCAAATAACCAGTCCATCCAGAAAGTGGTGTTCAGGTAAAATTGTACAGGAAGTTGAAAATTCATGGAAATCTTTTCTTTGAGTCAAGAATGTGTTCCAGACTCGTACATGTAGGGTGGTCAGAACAATTAGACAATTAAAAAAATCCCTCGGAGACATACAAAAGCCCAAACCCTTCACTTAACAGCTTCCTAATATTTCACTTTGAGATTGTTTTTTAATATTTCTATGGTTTGTTTAAGCAATCTTTAAAATATTAGACAACATTTGCCTTTGCTATTCATGCACAGAGACATGGCAGAACCTTCCAGAACAACTATTCAAGGACTATGAGCCACGGACACTGATTTGCCTTCTGTTCTTTTTAAATGAGGTGAAAGCCACAGAGTAGAACTGCCCCAGCCTCTCTCCACACCCAGGTCATTCCTGGCCTGAGCATCTCCTGGTAGTGCAGGGACACAACGATGATAAACACCCATTACTTATGGTCTCCCTTCAGCTCTAAGAGGACAATTACACTGCACTCTCAAGGAATCATCTGGAACACTGCACTTGGAATGTTAATATTATGTCCTCACAGCTCTTTGAACTTGCTGTAAGAAGTCTTGAGAATAAGTGCTTTTCCAGTAAAACATAAACATATAAAGCAAACCAAGAGTTACCACAGCAGAGAGAGTGAGAAGTCGCATGATCTGGCCACAGAAAACGCCAGCTGTCTCCACCCTAGTTCTATTTAGACTAGGCCTGGATCTAGTCCTCCAAATCAATTGTTTAATTATTATAATTATACACACAAAAAAAATTCAGCTGCTAAAAAACTAACACATAATTAAAAGGCTCATCTAAAGAAAAGAAACACAAAAGGCAAAGGCAATACAAAATCTTAAGTTTCCAGTAAACAGTAACAGAGTCTTTTGGAACTAGAAATGGTTCCTTCTACAATTAATTAAGAATCTTTTTCACTCTCCAGTAAGTATTGCCCTAACATTTCACCACCTCTCCATCCTTCTAACAACCAAATACTCTGTGCAGGTTGTTTATCATCTCTGCACCTAATGCAGTTTGAAATTTGCTTGAAAAGGCTTCTTACACTCAGCAAATTTATAAAACACCAGATCAAATATTTGAATTAAGGAAGTTGGGCCCCAGAAACATTTTCATCTATCTACTGAGTCATGGCTTCTTTCAAAGCATAATGCATATCAATACCACCTTAAATGTACATTCAGGTATTTGTAGAATTCTGAATACAGATTTGATTAAGTAGCATAAAAAGATTACACTTCCATTGCTGTTAAACTAAGAAAAATCAGACAAGCTTCTCTTTCTTAATATTTAAAGATACCAGGCTCCTGCTGGAGAAGCTTAAAGCTTTGCACTGCTTTTATCTATTTTAAAATCTTTCTGAACAACAGTCATCAATCCGAAGAAATATATTTTCAAAGTATTCTTTCATTCCTCAACAAAAAGACAGACATTGGGAAGGTACTTAAACCCATTAAGATGCATGTAGAGTAGCCTCTAGCAACTTCCAACCTATTTAAATAAGCAGAATTTTTCTATTTCCATACAAATACTCCAGTAGTTTAGTAAACATTTTGTACCTCAGTAGGCATCAGTGTTTGTTAATCTCATACATAAGGAATAAATTCCAATCCTGCAGGAGCTCTGTGTATTCCCAGGACTCTGCCCAGGCATGCAGACCCCTGAGCCAGACGTCTCTGCAGGAGGATGTTCCTCTAAGTACAGTAGGCAGTGACTGGGGCCAAATGATTCACTCCTACCATCACCTCGCAAACTCTAATTTGATAATTATAGTGATTATCAATTAGCATCTCATCACTGTTTGATGACACACAATGACTTGAGGCTAACTAGAATCTTGTACTCATATTTAACAGAAATGCCACAAAAAGAGGGCTGGTGGCAGAGGCCAGCAGGCAGAAAGAGCTCAGTAGACAAAGGAATGTGCAACAGACTCTTAAAGGTTAATTTTTCTGACAAGGCCCCGTTCAGAGATGGGCCAATGCAGTGACACCCCCAGTGTGAGGGCGCCCTGTGCAGATCCCTGGCCATCACAGGAGTGGGAGCACCATTCCCAGCCGTGCTCATGAACAGGCCACAACCTTTGTCTTCTGTACGTCTCTTCCACCCAGAAGGCACTCCCACGCTGAGAAGGTCTGCACAACAACACTCAGGTTTGAAGAGAATCCTTTATTACTCAGGACAACAACCCACTGCACATTTCAGACTATTTAAACTCCCTTTAAAAAGGAAAAAGAAATCAAACAAATTTTATACTGAAATATGCAACGCAACTGCTGGAAGACAGAACAGCTGAAGAGCTGAGCACGAAATGAATTTACAAGTGGTTTTGTCTACAGTTCACCACTAGATCAGCTTTCACGTGGAGGATCATTCAAGTTTAGAGAATTCTCAACCAACCTGTTGCAGCTGAAACTCATTTCTTCCATTCACCTTTCAGTATAAGATACTTGATCTCAACAACTTTACCTGATCTGTTTCCTACGAATGAAGAACCTGCCTTTCAGTATGCCTGAAATACTTCTTATGTCTTTAATGCTGGGATGGTTATTATAGAAATATTAGCTGGTTATAGCATTGTATTCTGATTCATTCAGAAGAGCCATGGCCCATATATTTAGAATGTTCATTTTTTTATCTTATAAAAAGATTGAAGTCATGTAATTCTCTCATGCATATGACCACATCATTCCATTAGAAACTTCTGTGGCTGTAGCAGAATTTCCATTTTCATGAAGGACTTTTATAGGAATTGTCATCTTCTCTCTAAAGTAAATTTTTGCATAAAAATGATGAATGTCTCAGAATCCATTATAATTCAGAGTGCAAAAAGAACCGTAAGTTATAAATTAATACAAATTGTGTGAAATCCCAATAAAAGCCCTCTACATTAAGACCTCCACAGTGGTTTATGTGTAGTAAATAAATCTTAAGAGGACTAACTGTAATCTTCAGCATTATATAAATATTAATATGTATTTTGTTTCTGCATTACATAATTGTTTTATCTTTCATTGTTTCATGTCTTCTACATTTCATACCTTTATCTGCACCAATTATTTTCAGAAATAATGTATCTTATTGTCTTCCCTTCCCTTCCTTGCCTTAAATACTCTTAGTTACTTTAACTTAGTGTAAGGACTTTTTTTTGGGATAGTTTGTATACACTGCACAACTCCCTGAGATATACAGTACCTGAAATTGATACTACTGCAAATGCTGAGTAATCTGAAATATGCTGTTGAAAAATTATGCTCTATGTGCTAAACAAAAGTTTCAATTCCCTTTTTAATCCAGTAAAATGGCTAGTTTACTACTGACCATAGAAAAACTGCTTTACATAGCATCTAAGAGGATTCCTGAATCCCTGGCACCTAAAACTATGTTTTATGATTTTTTTTCATTTTAATGTAAACAGCAAGAGTCATCAGCATTTATCTGCCAACATGAAGCTTCATATTGGCACATATCAACAACAACTACCAAAAGGAAAGAGCAAAAAAGTGACGTGAATTTTAATTTGCAGAGATAATTATGTCAGGTATGGCTTGTTTCAGGATAACAATACCCTGTTAGGGCTTGCAGGCCTCAGCAGAAGTAATTTGGGAATAGCAGTGACAGCATAAACAAAGCACTGAGAAAGGTTTATGAGGGTGGAGTCCATATAAAACACTGGATTAAATCTCTTCTGTATCCTGCGGCTCCAAACTTTCCGAGGATGCAGCAGTAAACCCTGAGCAGACAAACTACAGCAGACTTGGCTTCCAACCCCTCTTCCTCCACACACGAGCCCCATCCACTTATTACAACTGAATGCACCGTTGTTCCCCTTGAAATACTTGAAAACAAAGAGCTAAAACACAAAGCCCATTCCCCTCCATGGAGTATTAACTTCCGCTTTTAATAACTAACTCCTGGTCCCACACGATACAGTTCTGCATTGTCCAGCACACCCCACTTCAGCCAGACAATGCACACAGCAATAAAACTCAACCCAGCAAAGAAAGTGAAAGCTGCGTTTGTTCAGCGTGTTATTTGGCGCAGCCAACTGTAATGCTTCTGCCTGCCATTTATTGTTTACTCTGTCAAAGGATTATTAAGAATTAGGCTACATTTGGCAATTTTTTGAGAAGGGAATTTACATGCAAAGTGACTGACACTTGGTATTTAAAGTCTATTGGTCGAGTCTGACCCTTCGTTTACAAGTGACTCATTTGACTGCAAGGATCTCTGATGTGGAAATGCTCAGATACGAATCAATTGCAGTTTTTGTCTCGGGTAAATGTTACTTGGCAATCCAAAAGAAATGAACAATGCTGAGACCGAGGCTCACATAGAATAGTGCTCATATGTTTAAAGAATTCCTTTTACATGCTTGGTTTAGTTCTAGTCGGAGGATTTACGACTCCCCTTCTCCTAATAACTTATCTCAGAGCACAGTGTTTTTAAACACACACACACAGACACACACACACACACAAAACCAGCAGTTAACTCTTTTGCTGCCTGAAAGAACAGCACGGATGCATTTAAGTAAATTTTAAAAGCAGGTTCAGTGCTGATAGGGATTTTGATTCTCCGTGGGAGGCTGGGATGGGGTAACGATAGGACTAGAAAGGGAGGGAAACATGTAGGTACAGTTTGCAAATCCCTGCTCCATAAAGAAACGATTGTGCGTAAGGAACGACCATTCCTACATGAATCAGCTCAGTGCGAATTCTGCAGTTTATCTCTGATAAGGATAAAAGTAAAAGGGTTTCTCTGTACCCGAGCAAGATTCCCTGCCTCTCAGAAGGCAGATGCAGCATTTCTATAAACAAAAATGTCTTTAGCCCTACCTTGTGCCAATGCTTGCAACATGTGGAGCTGAAGCAACAGAAACGCCCACCATCCCCGACAGAAGATGAAACAGAAGTTTAACTTTATCATCATTCCGCCTCGCCTGCTATTCCTCCGGGCAATAATTTCGCGATCCACCTTTCTTTCAACCGGTATTGCCTCACTGATCCCCATCCGATCCGACTGGCTGCCACTCCTGACAGCGATTTGGTCATCGCTCATTCCGCACCCCCGGGCCGGGCTCTCTGTGGAGGGTCGGGAGCCTGTGCCCCGCGCTTTGGGGGGAAGCGAAGCCCCCACTTCCCAGGATCGGCGGGCTCTTTGATTTGTGCTCACTCCGCCTGCAAGCCGAGAGCAACACTCCGTGTGCCTCTCGCTATGACAGTCGCCACCTAAGTCAATGTTTCTTGTGGAGGTATTGATTGCACCAAAACAACCAGTCAGAAATGTGAAACACATGTTTCTCTGCACTGTCACATCCGATGCCTTCAGCAGAGAGGGAGTAAGTTCATGGGCGTCAGTATTTCAGTAAATCCGGATCCTTCAGCACATCGCAAACAGGAACAGGGAGAAACTGATCCATCTTAGCCACCAGCAGACAACCCAAAGAGAGCCTTTCATACCGCAACGGTGATGGAAACTGTTACCCCCGTCATTTTTATGAAGCGTGGTGAGTTCTCCAGCATGTGTCCCATTCTCTGTAAAAACCCTGCGATGGAAGTGTTAAATTCTCGTACAAGGAAAAAAAAAAAAAGCGACAAGGAAAAAAAAAAACTAATTGAAAGTATCTCGTTATTCCTTGCGCTAAGGATTTATTTCAGACAATTTCAAGATTAGCCATGCAGACAGAGTAGTCTCCAGATATCCCCGCAAAGCTCTGCATAGTTTATATTAATCCGATTTTCCTTGGGATACAAATCTCTACCGTCAATAGAAGGGTTTGAAGGGTCCTCGAGCAGGTAAATCGGGCAGCTCTGGCTGTGATTCCAGCTCGCTGTGCAGTCAGCCAGCCACAGGCCAGTGCCGGTGTCACTTGAACTCTCACGTTCAGCCGGAGGTAGGGAAAACCTCAGTTGATCCTGTCTCCCTCCTCGAAGGCTGGTGCCGATCCTTTCCCTCCAGGGAGACCACGACAAAAATCACCTCTAACAGGGAAAGCGCTTTTTCTCTGGCCGGTTGTGGACGCAGTAAGGAAGCAAACCCTCAGCTGGACAGTGTCCGGGGCGGGGGGAGCGAAAATCTCCCGAAACAAACAGCAACAAGGTGAAATCCTCCCAGCTCTGCTGAGCCGGGCTCCTGCTCTCCGTGCTGATGCAGCCCAGGGATCCCGGTCCTTCCTCCGAGCGTCTCTCCCTCACAGGCGCTGTAAACACAAGGGGGAAAGCGCGATCACAACAGCGGCAGCAGCGGCAATAAAACCCAACCGAAAAAAAAAAAAAAAAAGGAAAGCAAGCGCTGGAGGTTTTACATTTGAACAATGCATCGGGTTTCGTTTCAGTCCCGCCTTCCGTAAAGGGAAAACTTTCGTGGGAGATTCCCTCCCCCCCCTTGTTAAAAGAAAGGAAAGAATAGGAGTAGTTATAAGAGAAGTGCACCCAGGATAAAGGCGAGTTAAAAACAAAGCACCTAAGCGCGAAGTTGATTAAACATGAGCCCCGCCGGCTCGCCCCAGCCCCCGAAAGCCGCCTCAACTTTTCTCAGCGCCTCAGGCGGCAGCGCAGCGCGACCCCGCC
>VZRR01009626.1:0-120174 GCA_013398015.1 Oreocharis arfaki | reverse complement strand
CGGGCGCGCCCCGCGGCGGCCGCGCTTCCCGTGCGCCGGCGGGCGAGCGGCAGGAATGCGGTGACAGAGCCAAGGGAGCCCCGAGGTGCGCGTTAACCCCGTCCGTGCGCGTTAACCCCGGCCGTGCGCGCTGAGGTGCGCGGTGCTGCCGCGTTCCTGAGCGCGGTGCGGTTGTGCCCCGTGAGAGGAGCGGGGGCTGCAGGTTGGCAGAGCCAAAGTTGGAGGTTGGCTTTTGCTCCTCCTGCCTTTCTGACAGGCGGTGTGTGATGATGGAGCAGCGCAGCAAACACTGTACGTTATCACATCAAACACAAGGTCATTTTTCCCTATTATTGACAGCCGGTGTGATGGCTGTCTGACAGAGGTGTGTCAACCAAGAAAGCACCTTTTTCTCAAGCCTTTATTATTTTACAGCGTAAAAAATAGGTAAAGCGGCTTCACAGTTTGCACCCCAGCAGAGGTTAATACTTTGCCTGGTTCCCTGGTGCCCAACACCTGCCCCTCAGCTGCCTCCCCCGTCTGTGCCATTGCATCTGTCTGGAAAAGCTGGGCAGCTTTTCCTCCTGACCCTCCCTTTGTATCTCACAGGTACATCTGTCTGCCAGATTCCCTCCTACGCCAGTCCCTGCTTCCCCTAGCATCCAACAGGTTATTAAGTTTTATGACCTCTCTTGTCTGCCCACCCTTTATCCCTCTGTGTGCCAGCTTGTTCCTGCGTTCAAGAAGTTGCTGTACTTAAATCCTCCTTATTGTGGCACCTTTTCCTGGTACGAGATACGAGCAGTATTCACCAGCCGCCTCTTCCTTGTGGTAAATAAGTGAAAATAGTGATTCTGTTGTGCCTCTCGCGTCACACTTTCCTTTTTTTGTGCATAGACCACATTAATAATTATCTACACGTATCAGGACTCAGTGCTTATGATTTTCCCTGCAATACGTCCGTTCTGAGAACAATGCAAACTGAACCCAGATTGTGTTCAGAACTGACCTCAAGGAAGTAACAATCTGTTTGTAACTCCCATTGCACCATTAATAGCAGTTATTTTACTGTAGCATGAAAAAAACCCTTTTTATTTAACCAGTAATTTTGGGTGGGACTGATTTGCCTTAACTAGAAATGGAAAATACATTTAATTGTGCGTTGGGCAGTTTTGTTTTGATATTTTTTTAAGCACTGTTAACAAAGAAGCACAGAGCTGCTCACGGAAATTTCAGTTTAAGATTTCAAATTTAGTTTGATATCTAAGAAAGTCGTCAGTAATTCCTCGCAAGTTCTAAGGGAGGCAATTTGCTGTGGTTGTGACAGTATTGTCAAAAGTCTGCCGAAAGAGTCGTTGCCAAACTGTTAAAACCAAGGTGCTGCAAAGGAGAAATGCTCGTTTCTGTAACGTTGCTCAATTTGAGTGAAAGTTTGTTTCGCTTTGAAATTAACATGCTTTCCTTGTAGCCTTTTAATCTGTTCAGCATGCAAACATAAGCACAGGAAGGTAACCTACAAACATAAACAGACAAAAGTAACCTACAAACATAAACATAGGAAAGTAACCTATTTTCATCACTCAGGCCTTGCTTTCTTATTTAAATACGGTTGTGTCTTTTATATTTGACATTTTTGGGTGAAATGCTTGCAGTTTATTTCCTTATTTTTAACAACGAGCGTGTTTAAGAGGGCAATATTCATGGTTGGGGTTTTTTTTTCTATTTACCTTGGTTACAGTAAACATATTTAATAGTGTTAATACTTGAAAAAAATTATCTGAAATCTTGTTATCTATATTAGTGAAAGCTTTTTACCACTTCTTCCTCCTGCATGTATGCAACAGTTAAACCTGAAGCAGAAATACTGGTAGGAGAACAGCTCTCCCACCCAGGAAAGCAGAAACAACAAATCTGATGGTCATAAAGACAGAAAAAAAAGTACGGGATGGGTTTACAGGAATTTTAAAAGTAAGCACAGGAACAAAAGAAGCAATGTAGTTCGTTTTAATTAAAGGTGGGAAAAAGAAGGTTAAAAGTCTTTTTTATCAATGACTGTTGTATTTTGAAATGAAGTGTAAATGTGGTGAGATAATGAGACAAAAGAGACAGGAAGAAAAGGCGCCACTACTCAAGGCAGGCCATTTAATGAAAGGCAGCCTTCTAGCCAAGATCGTGGAATCATGGAACTACTTCCACAGGAAAATCTCATCAATGTTTTTTACAACATCTTGATATCTTGATATCTTGATTTGATACCTTCTGGCGTACAGCTTATTGACTCTTTAACAATTGGAGTTAGCTGCACTCCTATACACAGAGCATTCTCATATGAACATAATTTTATATGTTTTTTAAGGTTTTATTTGTTTGGGGGCTTTGGTTTTTTGTTTGTTTGTTTGTTTGTTTGTTTTCGAGCAATGCAGCAGATTGTTGGGATCTGCTCTATCTCCTCATGAAGTCTCTGGTTCTTGCAGTCATTGATGGGTGGTACCCAGCTGGGGTCTAGATTATACCAAAAGTGATTGTTTTTAGATGAGTAATTGTTATGGTTTGCTTGGCTGCTTTAGTCCTGTAAGCCAGGACCAAATTGTATTGCATCCTCTTCCATTATAGAAAAAAACCCACCAAAATTAATCAGGGATTTTTTTATGTGGTGTTTTTTGCCAGCGCACTTTCTTTGATGAAGATTTACTCTACCTGGAAAATTTAACTGGTAAAGAAAAAGTCTTTACCAAAACCTTTGAAAATTAAACAGGGAGCAATATAAACACTATAACAGGCAAAATAAAAGTTAATGTTCTAGTAAGGTCTTCATCATAAGTAATGTAGAATAATTAATATTTTTAATTCCCTGGATAGAAGGTATAGATCTTGTTGGTACCCTGAAAACAGCTTAATGGGTTGTTCCTACGCTTCCATTTTCCTTCACTCAAAAGCTTAAAGTGCAAAACTCGGGACAAGCAATTTTATTGACTACCACATGATAGTCCCAGAGGGTTTTTGTATTGCCTTTCCTTTTCTCCCAAGAGGGACAGTGCTTTAGAAAACAATGACTTTGCAAGTAGAAAGTAACTTTCTTTCAAATGGGAATTTTTTTCAGCATATTAAATCAACCTGAATTCAATGAACTTTTGGGAGGGGGCTAAAATCTTCCCTAACAAGGGTATATTCCCAAGGGACACTAGCCAGCTGCTCTGCTTTTTTCAAGTAAATATGCTTCTACGTCAATAAGAAACATTGGAAGAGAAGGGAAAACGTATCCCATTATATGCTGGAAGTCTCAGGGGAGGCATTGGGCAATGACTTCACCACACTTCTGGAAGTATCTCCTGCAGCAAACGCTGTTGCAAGAACAAGAATAACTCCCATTAAATTTTACTGGGCTTAAATAACTTAATATGGTGTCAGTTTATAAAGCCCCCAAACAAACAGAATGACAAATTTTTGTTTTCTCCATGTGGTTTGAATTTACATAAAAGAAATTAGAATTAGATTTATGTACCTCTTAGGTCTGATTTTAAATTCAGAAATGCAAGCAAATTCAGAGTTAAATTCCTTCACTTGCTGCTTAATATGATTGTGCTCAGGAGTGTGGGAACAGGCGAGGCGCAGTTCTAAGGCACAGCGGTAAAAGTTGAGGGCAGAATGAATATATTGAAATGTTTCGTGGCTTTTATGAGCCTGAGAAGGATCCTGCTAGAGCTGTAGCACAGCTGTATTTATGCTCAAATACAGTTAAGCTGATGGAAGCGACGTCTGTGCAGTCAGGACAAGGGGCTAACGTGGTTTCTGAATTATCCCATCTCCTGTATTATCCCAAGGTAACGATAGGCTTTCCCATTTAGCCATCAGAAGAAATTCACAATGACCCAGCCATGTTGCCCTGCTGTGTTTTATGGAGTAGAGTTAGCGAAGCAACATAAAGGATCAAGACAACAGGTTCTGCGTTTTTGAAATGTAGACGTTTGAAAACATTCTCAGAGCTTGCCAGAGGAAGTCTACAGGGGCTGTAATGATTCTGCTCCAGACAAGTTGGGCTAGAATGTAGAGAGAGATCTTCTCTTCAGAAGTCTGTGCCTTCAAACACCAGCGGGTCTGGCTACCCAGCCATGGGTTGCCGGGATCGCCCTTTCATGGTTCTGATGATGCCCCAGGCATGAGTGACCTGAGCACTTTGAGAACTGTCTGAAATTGCCCGTAAATACTGGGGCAGACTTTGGACAAAGACTAAATGTGTCCGTTGAACTTAACCTTTGTACTTAGGAGTGCCATCTTGGGCACTTCCTCAACTTTCTAGTTGATCAGGAAAAAATAAATTAAGCAGAATCTGAAACCGTAAGTACGAAATAAATCCACTGCATTGCAACTGAATATTACCAATGAAATGCATTAATACATCACCTTACACTTGAGTACACTAGGCAGAAGACTTCCAGAGAATACATCAGGCTGTAGAGAATGCAGTGTTAGCTGCATTCTTTTTCCCCNTTTTTTTTTTTTTTTGTGGAACTAAACCAAAACCCGTTCACAGCATTAAAAAGTACTATTTCTGCAGGACATGTTTCAGGTAGGACATAAAATGTTAAACACTTGGAAATGAGATTAGATTTCATGGTGGTTTCCATTTTTCAATAACTTTTATATGAAAAACCCAGCAAAGAAAAAACCCCACAAAATGCTAAACTGAAGTCCTTGTACCCTGTGCAAGATCCATTGTGATTTCTGTTGATTACAATTTTCTGAATTTCCTGACTAAGAATCTGTAATATGCCTATGGTTTCTCCCAGAGACGGTGCTAGTTCAGTGATTAGTGAACTGGTTATTGTCTTCCATATCCCTATTCATAAAGATATTATGAAGTCCTAAATTACTTTCTTGCCGTCCCTGAACAGTGCAGAAGACTGTTTTTATCAAGGCTATGGGTTATTTTCAGATGCAGTGTAAACACCTTGTCTTAAGTAAGCAAAGACATCTGTTAGACACTTTGTGACAGGATTACATTATTACAGTGAAGAACAGTGTTAAATGTATACATGGAGACCATGTTCCAAAGAACAGCATATTCTTGAGATCCTGTAATTGAGAAATGCAAAGTGCTAGATGTGATGAGTTAGTTCATTATTACAACCCTGCATTTTTCTGAATTGATTGACATGACTCAAATGGAAAAGTCTTAAAATCAAAATCCCAGCGTGATAAACAGATAACAAGAAGGAGGATGAAAACAATTACCACGGGGGCTTGAGCAGTTCCACTTGCTGCAAGGGAGAAAACTGGATATCCTGGCCACATTGCTGCTACCATAGTCTACAATTTGCCCATTGTATAAAAATAAACAGGTCATAAAATGCTACAGTGATCTTTAAATAATAAATAGAAGGTATTTGCAGTGATTGGTCACCTCAGCTATAAATTATTTTTTCCTCCACAGGACATGAACGTATATTGATTTGTAATATTTTAAATTAAGATTCAAATCCAGGGGAATCTGCCACTATGGAGATTTCAGCAGATACTTTTCTGCCGTAATGAGACCGTGGCTTGTCTTTTAAGGACATTTTGGCTTTATTAATGTTTTGGGCCTGAACACTTGTCTATCCAAGAGTTTTCCAGATTTACTGATGACTGAAGTTAAGATGTCAATTTTAGAGCCTGTGACTCTGGTTTACAAAAATAAAAAGTGGACCAGACTGTTGGTTCAGGGAGATAAAGTAAGAGGGTTAATGTGAGTGAGCCACTGTGCCAGATGGTTTTTACAAGTACTGCGATTTTGACATAAAATTAATGTTGTCCCAAAATATTTTTTGCCAGATATCTGGTGCAGAGATTCTGACCAGCAGGTTCTTATATTTAGCAGCCAAAATAATTTAATTGTCACCATTTTTCTCCTTGGCTGCGTCCTTGTGTACATCAACTCAGCCCTTCTAAACTGGTTCTTCTCAGTTCTGTGATTCTTCCTTTTCTTCTGAGTTTTTTTTCTTTTTTCTTCTTTTCTTTTTTTTTTTTAAAGATGATCAAAAGCAATTATAATATATCTTTGAATCTGTTCAAGATAGGACAAGAGTTCAGATTAGCACTGAGAGCTTTCCTTTCCACAGGTCTCTTATCATGATTCTGCTAACAGAAATTAATTTTGTAGAAATCCAGGCTTGGGCACGGACAGTACATTTCACCATTCTTACAGCTTTAGCTCAAGGTTATTATTGCTGCTCTCTGCTCAGAAGGGAAGAGTGCATACTAATTACAGACATTTTATCTTAATTTCCATAGCAATTAAATGTTATTTTAAAAGGCTAATCTGAAATATTTTCTAAGTGATCCACTTGGGTGACACCCTTGCACCGTTTTTAGGAAAGCGATGAAAATGTATTTAAATGTGTGCTAAGGTCCTGATTCAGAATCCAAATCTCACTTTTCACTGTTACTTTTCAGTAATACGTGCAATATGAAATGCATATTCCTTAGAAAAAAACACCCACAACAAAGGAGTTCACACCAGTGATAAATTTAAACAGAAGCAGAATATCAGGATAGCTTTGACAGCATGGCTGATGTAAAGGAGAAATATTGGAGTAAAAATAAAATAAAACAATCTTTATTGAAGAAATTTATGTTTTAAAGAAAGTAGGAAAGCTTTGTGGTTATTTACACAGAAACCATTGATTTTTCTTAACTACTCTGTAATGCATCTATGCAGTAATTTAGAAAGCTTATACTTAAAACAGATGCCAGCATTATTCTTCAGAGAGTACTCGGAGCATGGTGAGTGTGAGACAGATGGATGCAGGAGAATCAATAGTTCAGAGAACTCCATCAGGTGCATGCGTTTCCCGTAGGTCAAGTTTGATGAAACCCCAGCTTCGTGAATCAACACTTCTGATGTAAATAATTCACAGTAATGGGAAAAAATCCACTCTGCTTATATGGGATGAATATAAATGCACTGCTAAAATAATTGTTAGTGATCATAATATGATCTGACTCTTGTATCTGGCTTATACACACATGTGATCCCATTAATACAGAGTTTTAGTACAGCAAGAGATTGGAGATTTTTGTTTTAGTGATGAGTTCAGCAACGTAAGGAAAATGATGAACTTTAAACTGAGTGGCATTTTCAATACAATAATGCTGCAGCCTCTTTGCTCTTTGAATGAATATACTGTAAAAAAAAATCTATAAATCTTCAATTAGTATTTAAATCTGATTTTGTATGGGTATCTTCAGGTTTTAAGTATTCCAAGATGACTCTAATACGACCTCACTTTGGGAGCAGCTCCACAGGGCTCTCATAGGTCCAAGAGGAAAAGGTACAAACTACACAGTGAGGGGACTTGCTCTGTAAAGCACTCGGTGATCAGAACAGGACTCCTGTTGCCTTAACAGTGCAGTAAGTGAAGCTCAGCTCAGTCTGGATCTCCCTAAAGAGATGGAACTTAATTCTGATCCAGCCATTTTGGTGTCACTACTTCTGGTTTTTACCGGTAAGGTGAAAAACCAAAGATAGTTATGTGTTGCTACCATTTTTTCCCCCCAGAACTGTAGTGGATTCCGGATCAGAGACTATGTAGGATGAGAATAAGAGCTACTTTGTTTTGCTGAGAGTGTTTATCGTTGCTTTTCCTGACAGTCTTATAGAGGAGCTTTTCAAGCCCCATCACAAGGATGAAAATTAGGTAGATAAGAGTGAAACTTCAATATTGAGTTGTAACATGTATTCATTCACATACAAATGAATTCAGTTATGAAATTTACAACCTTAAAAGCCTGAATAAAAATAACAAAGGCAAGAGGAACTGATGGGAGGTTGTATATTTTTCTTCTGTATTTGTAGAGAAATAGCAATATATTTCTTAGCTAGTCAAAATTAATACTTTAAAAGAGTCACCAAGATGAATGCAAAATATCTTCAAATTTATAATGCTTAAATAATATAAATATTATTTTATATTACATAGTGCCTGGATATAGCATGGATTCTTAAAACAGCTGTCAAACAAGTTCTGTGAACTGTCAGTGCCTCTTTAGCAATAAAATTTCCAGAAGACTGGAAAGAAAACCCAATGTTGTGTAAATATTTTAAAGTTAATGACGCCACAAGTAATCCCAGGCATGTTAATTGAAGATCAGTTCTCATGCTCTTAACAGACTGCTTAGGATGGAAACAGTAGAAACAAAATTAACAATCAGTGCTGATTGATCTGTTTTTTATGGAAAACAGATATTGAACAGGAATGCTGGTGCTGTGGATGACATCACAGCCTTGACAGATAATCTCCTATTGTTTCGTTTAATGTACTTCATTTGGCCATAATGTCTTGCCTGATTATGGTTTTAAAAGCAAGTGGGTTATCTGATGTTCAGCCCTTTGGGTTGGAATGATAAACTGAAGCAAACTTCCGAAAATCATCATCGGGTTGAAAAGTGCGTGGAAGAAATGTGTGTTTGGGGGAACTTTGTCAGATGTATTTTTAGGCTTGATGTTATTTAGGATCCTTCCTGGAGAATGACATTCTGAGAAATCTTTCATCTGTCAGGAAAAGCATGCTTTGGGATGTAGAAAAAGTCTGAAGTTGAAAAGTGATGCTAAATTATTTCAGACCACAAATAAGACCAGAGGTTGTCAACAGTGAATTTGCATCTCTATGGTGACACTTGAAAAAGCTCAGCTGAGGCAACTGAAAGTGTGACATTAGAGAACATAAACTGAAGAATGATAAATCCCTTTGTGACTGTCATAATTCCTGAATAATGTGAACTCTAGTGTGCTGGAGTTTGGAATTTAGGAGATTTTTAACATCTGAAATGAAATAATCACCATTGAGTTCAACCTGCTTTATTTATTGCTGGTGTTCAGCAGCTTAGGTTTCCTGATCCATCCACTCAGATCATTCCAGCTGGTAACTGGTGTTCACATCCTCTACCTAGAAATGCAATGGCCTCTCTGTCCATAGGAGATGTTGCTCATTTAGAAAATAATCTGTAAATAGACTTTTTGCTATTCCCAATTACATTTTTCTTCATGTTCAATATTGCTTTCCAATAGAAATAATAGCCGTGTTAATATTCTAACTAAAAGAAATCATGTTTGTGTACATGATTTAGCTTTAAAAATTATTGGGGGTTTGCAATATAAACCAACATTGCTTCATCATACCTTAGAGAAACAGTTGCCTCACAAGCTGGAGTAAAATTCTGACCTTACCCATGGAAGTCTCTTCAGTAATTTCAGGGAGAAGACAGGGAAGGAAGTTGCTATTTCATGGTGGTTGATTGTTCTTGGTTTCACCTGAATCCAGCAATTTTTGTTGATCAAAGTAGCAGCCAAAGAATTACTCTAATGTGCAAGAAAGAAAACAAAAACATTAGAAAGTGTTGCAAGTTCTGAGAGACTTGTCAAGAATAAAATGTGTTAGTTGCTTTGGTGATAAGAACAAAGCCAGCAAGGAAGGATATTTGCAATTAAATCTTAAAATAAAAAGTTTCCAATTACATTTATTTGTAAAATGCATGGCAAAAAAAAAGTTAGTTTGGAGTCTCCATACTTCTTTTGTATGATAAGAGAAACTTTGTTTTGTGGCATTCGTTGAACAATGTCACATATTGCTTTTTCTTTCTCAACTCTTGACTCCAGCCTCTCAAAAGGAGATTTACACACTGTCTCAGACATCTTACATACGTAGATTAACAAGAAATAAATTTGCCTTGAATATTGGCAAATCTCAAACCCATATGTTCAGAGAGTTCTTTCATTTGGTTGTAATTAGTTTTTTACAAAATTAGTAGCTTTAATCAATTGGATACCTGGATGGAGCCTGAATCCTGCTATGGGTGTTTGAAGTCTCAGGGAGTTGTAGTAGATCAAGAAAAGCTTTCATAGCTGTGGCCCTTCTACTTTGCCTATATACATCTGTGCTAAATAATACTGAGACTAGTTCTGCCCTTTGTCATAATGATATAAATCCAAAATAAAGCCTTAATAGTGCAAGTTCTTAGTGCGTGTACTCCAGGCAAGGGACAAATCCTATATATTACAGCAGTAATATATACATGCTTAACTTGCAGCAGATGAATATCTCTGCAGGATTTAATTTAAGCAGACACTTCTAGTTTCAGTGGATGTCACCTGGAGCAGAGCTTGGTGTGCTGGTTGGAGACATTGCGCCTTGCTTGCTGTTGTTGCTTGATCTCTAACAAGTCCCAGGGGCTTCCAGTTACTTAGCGTTCATTATTTAGGCAAAAACTCATTAAAAGGCATCCTAAAATGCTGTAAAATCGTGATTACAAAACCTCTGAACAAAGAAAGAACAATACATCCTAAACTGCAGCTTAAATTGTCTCAGAAGTAGAATTTTTCGGCTAAAAATCATTTTAAATTATTCTGGGTTTAGTTACTTTAAGGTATATTTTTAAGTAATATCCATAAATTTGTCCCTAGAAAAATATCAAAAGGGTGAAAAAGAACCCTTGTTTTAGTTGTGCCCCTGTGCTGAGTAGTCACACTTTGCATTGGCTCCCTGATAAACATTGCAGTGGAGAGTAATTCTGAAAAAGAAAAATGGAAGAGCAGCTTTCCTTCCAGCACATTGCAGTATAACGTCTTATGACACAGCTAAGTATAGCTAATTTATTTGGAGCAAAGGGGTTATTAAGATGAAGATTAATGCACAAATAACTCTTTTTCCTGGAAGCTTACTGTGATGCATAAACTCACAAAATCTGTTGCATGGGAGGGTTTTCAGCTGTGCTCAGCGTAGCTGGGATCCTTTTATCAGTGCAGTAATACTCAGGGTACTCTTCCAGAGGCCACTGCACAAGGGGGAGAAGGGTCTGGACATTCCTTTTATCACCACAAACATGTAAGTGTGTGTATTGGAAGAGGAATGATTGTATCTGGGGTTCAAGATCCGTTATGATTCCAAGAGGAATCAGTGCCACGATTCCACGCTGATAGAGAGCCTAGAGAAGCCACTAAGCAAAAAATGAGAATTGGGGGTTTTTTTGGTAACTCTTTTATAAATTACTAGACCATGATGGGCTGCTTTTGTTTCGTTTTGCCTTTCTTTGGAGAACTGGGTATGAGGTAGCAATAATACTGTGATTTTCAGTAGGTCTGGGGTCTTGCCCTGAGTAACCCCCCTATACAGCTTCCTCCATGCATCTAACGTGTATCATATGTCAGGGGTAATAATTTGCAGGAATATGTCAGAATGTCCCTCTAGTAAGGTTAGGAGTAATAAACTGTTCTTAGTAGTTCCAAGGTCAAACCTTAGTTCTTTCCATGGAAATAAAAGATAGTGCTGCATTACCTTGTCAAGTTAATACAGTGTGATAGAGCAGCTCAGGCAGCACATCCTGAAAGACTGTAAATGTCTAATAGATTTAGGAAAACTGTACCTCAGGGAACATATTAGGAAGGATTCATCAATGGATCAAAACTGTCTTGGAGCCTTACTTATTGGGGACCAACACGGTTTTAAATTATTGCTTTCTTGAAAAGCCTCAAGACAAATTGTATTTCTTAGATTAGCTTTACACGAGTGGTCACTAGTTTCTGTTGGAGAATTTTGAGGGTTTGTGGGGGTTTTTTTAATACTGGCGTGAGCAATTTCAATAATTTGAACTCGGTAATTAAGTTTTGATTTTTTTCCCAAATGATTTTCAAATTGCTTAATGTGCTGCTCATAGTCTGTCATTCTTTGCAGATGAAATTGGACATATTTGTGAAGTGTCTTAGCAGCATGTCTCTAATGACAAAGAACTTTAATTACAAGATATGGGTTTGCAAGTTGTGCATTAATTAGACACAAAATTATCAAAGTGTGAAGTTTGTACACATGTTCACACACACACACAGAACATCAGCAAGTTTTCATCCATAGATGTGTCCCAATGTATGTAAGCATTTGGAATCAATACTGGTTTAAGGGGAGTAGCAATTAATAAGAATTCTGCTACTCTGTGTGTTTTGAATTGTTCTGCAATTCATCCCTGTGAAATCAGTTACTCGATATTTACAATGTGACTGAAGTAGAAACTGGCCTCTCTTTATTTTTCGTGTATGACTGAATTTAGATCTCCCTGTTATGCTTATGCTGTTTAAAGTCATGATGGACTGTAACTCACAGCTTAAACAGGAAAACTTTATACCAAGGAGCAGATAAATAGGATTAAGTTAATAATTCTGCAGTTCTGGAGTAATTGCTATTTACAAAGCACAAGCTGTGGTTTAGTGATGACATCATTAGAGTCTTGCTTTAATTAAAGTCTATATTGCCTGTGTTTTACTATGACTGCCTGTTACTGTAAATTGATTTTATAGGGCACTAATTTGTAAACTGGATATTGCTACAGAATAAGACTTGGTTATATTTTTGTGGCCTAAATGCTACACAGTATTTAAGAATGCATTTAAAGTTAAGTATGTGCTCAGCAGTTTGGTTGAACTGTTGCTTCTTTTATTCCACTTCATGCAAATTCATGCCTCAGATAGACATACTAAAGATCTGATCCTTGTAATCTTATTGATGTTGAGTAATGCCTTAATTGCTAGACTGTCATTTTGACATAGACTATTCTAATTTCAGAGCAAGAAAAAACAAATGCAGGTTATTTAGAAAGCTGTGTTCGAGCCTAGAATTAAAACGTTTTGACAGTGTCACACGGAAGAGGAAATAAGGCTTTAGATTAGTCTGTTATCAAATATAAGCCATGGCTTGCATCACCTGGAAAGGAATGGATGTGGCTTCTTTATTGAGTACCTATTGAGTTTTAGCGTTGAGAAGAGTGACCAACGAAAATTAATTTGGAGAAAAATGGCATTTTTTACTGATGCCTGCAATTGTTGTTCTCTGATTTTGTAGTTCCCATAACAACATCCAAATGACTGAGGGCTCTGCACCATTGCTGTCCATTGAACTCCAGGTTGTGGCTGCTCCAGTTTCCTCATTTCTCAGAGAAAGGCAAGTGCTTTGGGAAGCTGACTCCCATGTTTTGTTCCAGAAAACAAAACTTTGCTGCTATTCACTGTCTGTATTTTTCCATCCATAAAACCAACAAAACCCAAATACTAGTGTTGGGAAATTCTTACATCCCACTTACAATTCATGTCTTTGTTCTCCTTTGAGTGCACAGAGAAATACAGTACAGCTGGATATTTTTTGCTGGAAAATTATAGCAACCAGGAAATAAAAATATTCTTTCTTTAAGATACATTTTATTTCCAGCTGTGTTGTATCAGCTTAGGTGGAACAACAGCAGAATCCAGCACCTTAAGAGGTTGAGGGACTATTTCTTTAAAATATTTTTTTTCTTTAGGGGTGCAAATGAATTAAGAGCATGTAAATGCTCTATAATAAGGAAATATTATTTTTGTGGCCTGCAACTTAGGCTTTGCTAAGTTAGATATTCATTTCACCAAAAATTTTTTCATTTGCTTCAGGTAAACCTGAAGCTGAATTCTGGGGTCTGTGTGCACAGAATGGTTTATTCCCACAGATTGACAGCACTCATACTCCATCTACCGTGCTGACAATACGAGTAGTTGATATGTCTTGAATTTGTTAAGACATAGACAGGAGAAGGATTTAAAGGCTGGGGAGCATTATTTTGTTTATCCTGCTGGTGATGAAACTAATGCTCCAAATATCTGATGGCTACCTGCTATTTTAGAGGTAAAAAAATGCCTGAACTGCCAGTAAAAGAGCAAATAGCCTTCTTTTCAAGCAGTCATGATCTTTAATTTGTTTATTAAAGTTATTTTCATAGAATATATATGTTAAATCTGACAGCTTGATTGCGCTGGGGTCTTGCCCCAGGGCAGCTATTTGGATGCGTCATGGACACAGAATATCAACACAAAATAGTTTTGCTGGAATAAAAAATCTGTCTATCTTGCTGTCCATTTTTACTGTCTCAAGTGCACAATTCAACAGTTTTGTAAAATTGAATAGTATATGCTCCAATTCTCTCTTGGAATGTCGTGATGTTGGGAAACTATTGTGTTTCTGTGCAGAAGGAGATGGATCTTTATTCCACAGCAAAGCCTCGCCTAGAGCATTATGATTTTTCCCTACCCGTATGTTTAATGTGTGTTCTTATATACAAATTGCTGTGAGGACAAACCTCTTCACAACCAGCTCTTAGCTAGCCCTTGCAAGCTCTCATTACGTTAATTAAGCAGTTTTTGCTACCCCCTGCACAAAATACTAAGCCTGGAAGAAAACAGTTTTGAGAATACATATTAGCATCCTTAAAAACACACAAATAGAGGTGTATGTTTATGTCAGGAAAATGTAATAGCTAGTCCAAACCCAAGAATTACTGAGCTAGAAAATTGCATTAGTATATTTGGGCTTAAATTGATCTTTGAGGCATGGAGGCAGAGTTAAGAGACTGAATGGTCTGTCAGCAATGCCATTCAGGGAAACTTAAGAATGCCAACAGAGAGGAAAATACATGTAGAGCTCTTCAGGTTACTTAAGAGTGCTACAGCAAAGAAACAACATTGTTGCCCTGGCAAAAACTGAAGTTAAGAACCTCTGCATTAAGTTCATAATTACAATGAAAATACGTTTGTAACACTGGTTTAGATGAACATGAGTTGTAAGCACATTCTTTTTTCTTTTATGAATATCGTACACGCTCAGGGTCTGCCTGGCCAGCACAGTGACTTGGTCTGCAGGCATTCCCATGCAAGCTCTGGAGAAACATCTGTGCCTGAAGGGAGAAACACTTCACAGCAGCCAAGAGCTGTGGCTGCATTGGGAAGCTTTGCCTGGGATGTGCTCAGTGTGTCACTTGGACTAGACAATTGTTGTGGGTCCCTTCCTACTGCACTGCTCTGTTCTCAGTGGGGATTGAACCTTGCAGGCACTGGCAGCTAAAATCAAAGTCTCCACTGAGCTATACAAGCCCAGCTTTTCAGATTTATAGCAACTAAATTTGGGCAAATTTTCAGAAGAGTGGCAAAAGCTAAATCCCTGAGGTGAGTTATGTGTTCTTGCCAGTATCTCAGTCCCATTTCTAGTCCATGAGGTTTAATGTTCATTCTGTCATTGAGTTTCCTCTTACATTTTTATTGTACTATATATAAGTTGCTCAGTAATCCTTTCTTTTTCTTGCTAGATCCTTTGGTTTACTTTTTAAAAAAATTAACGACCAAGCTCAGAGCCTAGGAGGAGCAACAAAATAAAACCTTCAAATATAGAGCTATTCTTTAGTTTTTCTAGCTGCAGCCTGTTTGAGAAGTTCATCAAAAAGTCTAGGTGAAGGAGCAGAGAGAGTGCACCTGACTCTTTTAGCTGACATTGGAATAATTAATTTTATGAAAATGACTTCTATTGGAGGTTAATTTATTTTGGCTGACAGTCACATACATTAATAGACATATCTAATGCTGCAGTCAGTCTGAACTTTATTTAGAATAGTTTATTTATATCTTTGGGTGATTTCATTGCAAAGGGATGGAAGACATTTAAGATCCTCAGGCGTGAACATTTTTTCCCAGTTTAAAAGAACACAGAGAAACAAAAAATCCCAGAATTTTGACTGCTTGAGTGTTTTAGCCTTCTGCTGGTTAAACCTAAAATGATTTGATTTCTTTCATCAGTGCAGCTTAAACAGTTCCTTCAGATGACACAGTTGACTTCTTTGTACAGTAAGAAACACCAGGCATCTTTCCTCTAATCCTGCAGTTTGTGGCTTTAGGAGCAAAGAAATGCCTCAGAAACTCAGTATATAAAACAGTGTTTGTGTGCAACTTAGATGACTTACCTGTTCTTCTGGCCATAATTTGATGTTTATAATTGTCTTACTTGTAAATAACTTACACAAAAATGGCCAAGCACAATAGTCTGTCTATTTGAAATGGCTCAGATGTGGTAGCATGGAATGAGTCCATACTTTAAAAAGCAGGAGAGACCTGAGGATGTTTGGTGGGTTTATATACTATTCTAGTCTGAAAAATGCAGCTGTAGAAAATAATCTGCATGTCCATTTCAATGGTATTTTTGAAAGGGTATATTATGATAATAATTTCTCCTGAGGTAGTTATGCCTTCTGCTTTTTTTATGCATCAGGATGGAGTCAAATGTAATTTTTAAGGCTTCGTTTTATCCTAGTTTATCCTTGTGTTCCCACTGACCGCAGATAATCGAGGAAACAAAACTGGTGGATTCTGTATTTGTATAATTAAGTCAGTGCTTGGCTTTCTGACTTTGTGTGAAAAATGGGTTGATGGTGTTTATAAAGAGAGAGAATATGCTTAGAAACATAGTTCTTATAAACTTCGAGACATGGATAAGTTGCCAGTTTCGACCATGTTGTCCAGTTTTCTCATGCACTGAAAACCTCCTGATAATCTGATGTCCTTCCCAAAATATGTTATCATGGGCATTGTGTAGAGTGGAAAACAATGACTCTTCCTACCCTGATATATGACATCTGCTACATCATTCATTTTCATAACCCTTTTCCGTGGCTAGGGTCCAACTGTGGGATGGAATTTATTAATTTTAGTGACATCAACCTGTTACGGTGTCAGTGGCACAAAGTCAATCTTTGTATGCAAGCTGGATTGGATGAGGTTTCCATTGTTCACTCGGCATCCTTGGGAAAGATATTTTGAGTCTAAAAATATTGAATCAGAAAAGGAGAAGCAGTAGAAAGAGCATTATTTAAAAGTGTTGTAGTCATCAGAGACTTGAAGAATCTTGTCTATATACCTCAAGAGAAGAACAGAGGAATTTTAGTACCAACAAAATCACAAGTTCAGAATAACCCCCTAAATTGTGGAAAACTTAAACTTATGCCTTTCCAGTTAGAACCCCAGAATTTGTACCGAGGCCAACTCACCTTCGTGGTCTTGAGGAACATGGAAAGAGCAATGTTTGTTCAATCACCTTGCAACTCTGCTGTTAAGCATATATTGAAGTATGTGCTTGTGTTCCCCAGGACTTCACTCCATGACCTCTGTTCATCCAAAGCACAGCAGAAGCCATCCGGAGGCTGGCTGACAGCCAGGCTACGTGAAAACAGCTGGCACTGGGTTAGAATGGGAGCACTGGGGATTCCCTTGTTTCTGCACAGGCCTGTAAGAAAATAAAAATATTAGCTCCCACAAAACGCGAAACAGGGCTATGAAACAGAGAGATGAGTGATGTCAGAGTTCAGGGAGCATCTGGATGACACTCTTGGTCCCATGCTTTAGTTTCAGGTAGTCCTGTGAGGAGCTGGGAATTGAACTTTACGATCGTTATGGGTCCCGTCCAACTCGAGATATTCCTTGATTCTGTGATTGCCTCAGACATAAGGATGAGAGATCTTTACTGGGTATCGATGAACCTGTGAAATGGCAATTCGTGTCACTGATGTGTGCTGGGAAGTCTGCCTCATGAGCCTGCTTTGAAATGAGATTGATTTCAGTAAAGAAAGGTTTTCTCTGCCCTGTTTCTATCAGGTCTGTGTGTGTAAGCGCAGGTACTGAAGGAAACAAGGGTTGCAGTGGGAATGGTATTTGCAGATGATAGTAACAACTGAACTAATTATCCAGTCATTGTTGCCTCTTGGTTTTGTAGTCATTCATGCCTGTGTGGAGTAAATACATATACTGAGAGAGAGAAATTCAGTGGGATTCGATGGAGTCCTGGTGTTTTTTACAGTAGCAATTTTATGATCCTTTCTTCACCCATGTGGCAGGCAGTGACAGTGAGGTCTAACCTCTACATAATCAGATTTATCTCAATTTAGGTACAAATTTATTCTATTTGCATGGAATACCCAAGATATTTAAATGCAGAATGTGTATCCTGACTGTCTTCAGATCTAGGACAGAGTATGAGACCCTGAACAGATATCCCTACAGAAAATGAAGCAGAAATATGTATTTCCAATTACAATTCAGTAGGTCAAATGGTGGGTCAGCTGCTCAGTCCCCTCAAAGACAGGCAGGATGAATGGAGCTGTATAAAGTTTGAGTGATGCTTTTCCCTTCAGAGATATTTTATCTGGCACGAGGCTGTGCTTCCCATTGCTCCTGCCACAATGGTAGCCACATAGAGCTAACCTGATTTCTTTTTTTTTTTAGTTATGCTTCAGTTTCTCAATTGCATCAGTCATAATGCATCTGTTCATCATTCATTCTCCTTGGTTATTAATCTGAAGTATGAATCCGTTTATATTCAGGGAAACTTTCTTTAAAACCCTGGGGATCACAGTTCTCAGCGTAGTCCCCCTTCTATAGATTTTTCAGATTCTATCATAAGTGTCCAAGGTCACTGGGAAAGGGAGGGTGAGAGACAGACAATGCTAATTCTGCTGACGTTGGAGTGTTATGTTGGAATTGACCTGGAAAAAAATTCCCTGAAGAGCAGTAGGGTGTCAGCGTGAACTCCGAAAGAAAGAAAACAGTGAAATTATTGAGCTGTGCCAAGTGCCATCTTTTTCGTCTCTTCTAGCTGCTAAAAGACCAGGTAGTGTCCATGGAGCAAGAACCTCTTAACTCCTCTCGCTAGAGGTTCCTCATTAGAAGCCTAATGTTTACTAAAAAAGCACAAAAGGTAGAGAATCTGTAATAAGCGTATCACACTCTTTCTAACAGACTTTTGAAGTCCCTGCCCTCCACAGCTGTCCTGTGGCGTCAGCTGGCAGTGCCAGGATGTGTTTGGAAGGAGGCTGCTGTTACAGTACAGCACATCACACTTGCTGAACTTTGACTGTTGGAGGACCTATGGAGAAGAAATCCACAGCAGTGGAAATAAATGTTCTTTTTGTCCTTTCACCTACCTCACTGTTTTCACTCTTTTTCTTCGCTTCTTTACTGACCTGATTCTTTTCCACTGGTTTCCTTTAGGCTTTCCCTGAACTTGTGAGCATGTGGGTTTCCAGCTGTAATTTTATGCTGGATATGAAAATTGAATATGTCACACAAAAACTCTGCATCATGAGGACTGTGCCGCCTTGCATTGCAGAGCTTGCTGGAATTCTGACACCCTTTTCTCCCAGTTAAAAGTACAAGGCCGTGCAAGAGCAAGAAGAGAAGGGTGACCTTTGATCCAAGATGGCTTTTATCTAGTTTTTGTTAGGTCTTAGCGTTTAAGTATAAGGTAAGTGCACCTTCCCTTCCCTCCTTCAGGAAACGGGTCTCAACCTGGTGAACTGCATCAGCAGCTCTGGCCAAAAAGAATATATTCCCCTTGGGTTAACGTTTATGTGGGCATTGCCTTACAGTCTTTGTTCAGGTACAATAAAACAAGTTTTATGTCTGAATCCCATTCTGCATTTCCAAAGAAGGTGTGATGCTGGCATCATAAAAGCCAGAGCAATTTATACATGACAGCAGGAGCCTGTGATTGAATTACAGGGTTACTATTTAGCCATGAAACTCTATATTGTTATTGGCCATGTGTGTTAAGAGAATATCAGTAGTTAGCCCTCAGGGGCTATAATTTATAATTTACTCTGCAGGTGGAAAAAGTTTATAGTTCAAGAAACTATGTGTGTGTGAAATCATGTTTGTGCCTTTGTGTAGAAAGGAGGGAGAAAGACAGACTTTTTGGTTTAATGGAAAAATCTGTGGATTATATGAACATGAGGTAGAATGTTCCTCTTTTTTGCTTTTGTGTTTGCACATTGCACTGCTGTCTGTGTAATTCTGGAGCTGTCATAGCATTATGCGCGTTTGCAGAATAGTTCTTCATCTGTAGTAAGGCAGTTTCATGCTTGAAAAGATGCAAAAAGGCTTCCTATAAATTTTTCACTCAACGTTATTAAAATATACATGGAGCTCAAAAAATATACAGTGCACTAAAGAACATGTGATGAATGCCATATAAAAAGTTTTGCGTGGTAACACAGTTATTACATTTTAGGTACCAACTAAGTGGAAGTGAATTAAGTGTGTTGCACACAACTGTCATGTTTAATAATAAAAATTAAGACCAGATTATAGATTAAATTAAATTATTAATGCCATTGATGCTATTGCACATTCATTTTAAACAGAAGTATAATTATTGTGCTGCTACTTGATTCCAGTTGATTTGGGCTTTCACGGGGAATATTGCAAAAACTCTTCTACGTTTTAAGGAGATAAGAATCGCCATGCCAGATCAAACTGGTTGTTCATTTAAGAACATTTAAGGCATTTAAGACATCTGAAAGTATAAAATATATTGGTGCTGGGTAGAAAAAAAACACCACAACGAGTTTGTATCCCTGATAATTATTCTGTCTATTATAATTGTGGGTGTTTCTCTCTAAATGTCTAGTCCTTTATTTGAATTCTGCTGAAATTGTGGACTAAGATTTAGTGTAGAGAGTTCATGTGGCCAATGATTCACTGTAGCAATGATTTCCATGTGTTGTCATCATAAGTCACAATGAGACTAATGAGAGGTTTGCAATGTTTTATTAGGGAAGTGTTTTTAAAAAATTGAAGGATTTTCTGGATTTTATGTGCATGCTTATCCAGACAGAATGCTCATGCAAAGATAGCCTATTCAAGGGGGTTAGATAAGCATTTAGTTTATTTATGTGAGCAGAACACTTCATCATGAGGAGGAATCAACAAGTAGTTTGTGATAAGATGAACAGCTTCCACTGAGCTGCAGTGGACTATTGCCCAACAGAAATCCCATTAAATGATTAAAACATGCTTATGTGTATGCCTTGCAGAATCCACAATTTTAAAATAAGGCAGAAGATTCAGTGATACACTGAAAGGCAAGGGTTACAGTGTCATTTCAAACAGTAAATTATTCATGAGGATCAATTAGGCAATTTGTACTGTTCTTTGGAAATGCAAAGCTGCATGGAAGTACCAAGTCACAGTATTAGGCCATGAATTTTAGCTTCCTGAGGTCTATAAATTTGTATTCTTTCCTTGGTATGACATGATTTTCTATTATGTACCTCACTTTTTTAGTCTGTTTTCACAAATACATAGCCAGTGTTTGCTGTAATCTCTACAAGACAACACTGACAAGAAATAATAATACTTAAGTGACTTCTTGCTGTATGTTATAAACAACCAAACCTTTATTTTCCATGCATTGCTGAGCTCTGCTCTTCCTCAGGAGCCAACATTTCCTGCAGGTGAAGTGGCAGTGAATAGTCAGGTCGAGATAATTGTGTATTTGTTGTAGGAATTGCAATGCTGTGTGCAATGCTTTTAATATAATACAGTTTGCCATGACACAAAATGCAAGCCAGTGCCAGCAAAGCAGAACCCCTCCAAACAGTGTATGGATTTTAGATGGACACTGTTGTGAATTAGGCTGCACAAATACACTATTTGGTCTTTTTTCCTGTGTGTTGTCTTTTTATAGTGGTTGGCATGGAGGAGTTCAGCATCTACCACAAAGCCAAGCTGGAGCATATCAGCCCCTAAGATCCATGAATGCAATCATTGTCCTCAGGGCTTCACTAATATGGTCATAAAACCCATTGGTATAACACCTCCGTGCAGAAACTAAGTTGGGAATGTCTCAAGAGTATGACCTAGCCCACAGGTTTGTTGACAGAAATGTTAGAAACAGAGCCAACCTCCCTTACTTAAGAAGATCATATTTTTAGCCCGTTGCTGTCCCAGATCACCCCTGCACTTATGAAATGACAGCAGATGGCTCCTTGTGTTTGCACAGCTGCCAGCACCAGTGCTAAGAACAATGCTGCTCTTGGCTTTTGTACTCCCTTCTGTGTGACAGTCCCAGAAAGGTGTGGAGGTTGCTCTGTGGGTTTTGTGCTGTCTTGGGAAACATCCCTTGGGGACATAATTTGCCAAAGATTCCCTGCAGATTTTCTTCCTTTCGTGCCTCTGTGCACCAAGGCAGCCTCCAGCTGCAACTCTGCTTGGTATTTTTGGCTTGTTGTTGCCTGGCTGCTTTTTGTTCACACACAACCTTCTGATTGCTTTTTTGCAATGTTTTGATCACAGCCTCTTTAGAGACCTCAGGATATATTAGATGCTGCTGAGATGGTTGGAGGGGTCGACAACAGTGAACAGGCTTATAATTGAAATTGGTGGTTTAACTGTGTCGCTGTACTCCATGTAATGTGTGGGCCTGGTTTATTATTTGCCACTGCAAAACTGAAAATACAGGCTGGCAGATCCTTATAAGTTTTGGGGTTTAATGCTGAATGGGAGAACAGTTTCATTTAAAATGTCTGTGTGTGAGGATCTGTGTCTGTACTGCAACTGAAAGCTTTGGCGTGAGTTTGGCTTGGATTAAACTAGAACAACTTGATGGAATTTGCTAGAATCTTCTTTGATCTGTAATACTGAGGTTTGATTATCATGTGATTTCCTTTCTTTCCACTGGCACTAATTGGACTGCTTTCATATATTTACTAATCTTGCATGTTTTCCACTTCTCCCTTTCCTCTGCACAAAAAAGAAAGTAATTGCTCTGAAATTCCCAGACTACTCATCAATTTGTGCATCATTTCCAATATTTACAAAATCAGAATTTAATAAAAACCAAAAAGAAATATTTCTGTCCCTCTATAAAAACAGTATTACTTGTCCCACCGAAGGATATTGAATGTTCAGGGGAAACTCCAGTGTCTGGCTTAAGAGTAAACAAAAGCCTCTAAGCAGGCTTTTATGACACTCTATAAATGAAAACATGTGGGGAGAATGGGTTTTATCATCCCCTCTCCTTTTTTTTTCTCTTTTTGTTCCTCTTATTTCCTGCTTCTCAGTTGACTACATTTTCTATCCAGTGAGCGGGGGACTGGAGTCTTGTTTTGCACAAGTCCAGCTCCAATTTCACTCAGCCTGTAAGCTGAGCATCCCCAGACTTGCTAATTGGACCCTTTCAAAACAGGCATGTATTTTTTCCCCTAAAAAGCAATCCTGCTAGTCCCAATGTACAGAAAGCCTCCAAAAAAGAAGCTAAACCCTTTGCCATCACAAGAGCAGTTTCATTTTGTTTATTTAATAGGGTTAGAATGAACGCACCATTATTTTAAAAAATTGTGCACTAGAGCTGTAATCCAGCTGTTCTGATAAATGAAAATGCTCTGGACAGATCAAATATGCAGCAAAAGCCAGAGCCTACCTTTTGCTGGAGCATTGCTGGAAAGTTGTCTTGCTGTTATTTCACTTTCTCACTGGCTCCAGGCCTCATACGTGTCTTTTATTTTTCAGCATTTGCTATCTTTAAATAGATACATATAATTAATAAGCAACAGCCAATGTACAGAAGCTAATGAAGTGGAGATGGCATAGCTAGCAAGCCAAAAGTGAGTTTATTTCCATTGAAAGCGCACATCCTGTAGTGCAGCTACAGCACCCGTCGATAAGAGGAAAGTGTGACACAGAAAAACAAAAATAGAATGAAGAGGAGGTTAAGGCAGAAGAACTCTCGTTGACAGAATTCCAATTGCCAGTGTATAAAAGAGAATGGCACATAGATTCTTTGGAGAGCATGTGCTGTAAGTCCTATTAAAGAAGGAATGGGTTTACAGAGCTCTTATATATTCTGAGCTCTGGAGAAGATCCTCTAATAGATGTGTAACTCTTCATCCAAAGATCTCCAAGTGCTGTGCAGAGGGATGAACGAGGACTCAGAGTAGTATTAATATTTACTCTCTCAGCTGAGAAGGGTTCTGTGATGCTTTAGTCATCAAGAACATCCTACATCTATATTTAGACATGCAAAGGCAGGATTTTCTAAATTGCTGAATACCCAGTATTTTTCAGGCAGTAGTGATTTAAGAGTATAAATACTTAATTTTAAAAATCTTGGACAATGCTTTATACAGTCACATATTACAGAGCTATCAGCAGTAAATTGGCAGTTGAGGTTGCATTGAGATTTTTATACCAAGCAAGACTTGCACTTTAATGATTGAATTTACTTCCCAGAATGGTTCTGTTCAAGTGAAAATCGAGTTTCCTAGGAATTTTTTTTTTTAATAAAACTTTTTCAAACTTTTGCAGGATAAATACTTATTTAAAACAATATTTGAAATATTATCCTGCTTCATCACCCTCTTTGCTTCCTGAGCTTTAGTGATAGCCATCTCCACTGCAGTTATCCATGACTTTGCTGTGCCCAGAATTGTATATTTGTAATCTGCATTGGAGCAATACTCAAAGGTCACTCTGAAATCTCAGCTAATGTAGAATCCTACTGTCTTGCTGCTTGGTAAAGCAAATTATCTTTGCTCTTTTTAGATCTATTTGGCTTCCAGTTTGTTTTTGGGTACACTTAAGCTATTCGGTGGCTGGAATAGTTCTAATCCGACATAGCCTGGAGAACATCTCTCTCTAAGTCATATCTACTCAATTGAAATAACCTTAGAAGCAAAGGGTGTTTATCAGGAATCGGAGACTGGAGCATTTTCCATTGAGAGGCAATTAATTTATTTCTTTGGTCCATCAGAGCATAGGTGCATTAAGCTTCACAGCATCCAGTGGACCCCTGCGTTTTCCCAGGGGCTGGTTAAAAGGCACCGCAGTGGATTCTGTGGCTTTGGCTGGAGAGGCTCTGTTTTCAGTTTGTATAAAACACCAGCACTTCCAGACTTATTGCAGATTACCAGGAAGTTAATCGGTAAATCTACTAAGAAATAAGCACAAACTTGCTTGTCAGATGAAGAACTGAGATCCATTAAGTTGTTATGGAAATTCAAACAATCCTTCCAATTTCATGACAATAATTGCAGGCCAGTTTTCCATTGTGCAGTGGAGATTGCAGGGCTGTACCTGAGCTAAGCGGTTCCACAAAGCCTGAGCGAGAAACACGTATCACAAAATGAGCATGGAAAGCAGTTACAATCAAACATGATGAGTTTGTTCATTTATTTTTTTCTTTAATCATTTTACAACTATGTTCTCTGGCATGAAGGCAGTTTGGCAGAAATTACCATACTGGAGGGGAAATGGAAAGCAGTAATCTACAGGATTCTAGATGACAGTCCTGGGCAGTGAAAAGCACACAAATGCTAATTACATAGAGAGTAGGCACAACTGCTGATCAGGATTTATTAGAGCCTATTTTGTGGACAAATGAATATTGGTGTGCCTGGAACTGTGCACACATGGGTACTCTCAGGGTCATGGTATTTCTGGAATCACGCTGATCTGTGCTTTGCATCACACTCAGTTGCACTTCCAGAATTGAATGGACTTCTGCCCCATATCCGGAGTTCTTTGTCTCTTTTTGGCCTCATGTTTTCTATCTAGAACTGTCATTTGTAGTGTTGTGATGCCTTATTATATTTCCAGAGTGTTTGAAAAGTAGTGATTGGCAGATTTACAGCCAAAATTACAAGGCACCCATGGAACAAAAGAGCAAAAGTAACCACAGGTGTGTGTTCATAAGGATTTCTGTAATACATTCTAAATGTTCCTAGTTAAACTGGTCAAGTCAATCCAACATGATTTGCCACTGTGAGTACTTATGAAACATTTGTAGTCTTTCCACATTTCCTGACTTGATGGCAGTTTCTGGTAAAGCATGAATTAACCAAGCACATGTCAGCACTGATAGTAATGGGAGTTTGTCAGCTTTAAAATGTGCAAATCTTCCTCTTCTCAACTCCTTTAACAGATAGACTTCCACGACATTATTTGTTCTCCACTAACTGAAACATTGCCACATTTGTTTTCAAAATGTGTAAAGTGGAAATTGCTGTCAGGCTAAAAATTCATGCTACAAACCTCTGCCTCCAGCAAATTTTTGTAGTTAAATTAAGCAAGACTTATAACTTTAACACTGATAGACTTTTTATTACAGCCACACCAATGTGAGAATCCCTGGTAGAAGTTTTTTTGAGATACTGCTGCAGCTGGAAGATTTGCTTCTGTCTAGTTTAGTTGTTAACAGCTGATCAGCTGTACAGCAAATGCCACTGGTTACTGTAATCTGTCTCTTGGCTGTGCCCGCATCTGGCCATTGATCTCACCAGCGAAGCTTCTCTATTTGAAAAAGAGCTGAAACCAATCTCACAGTGCTTTCAAACATTTACATTGCATGGGAGAATTAAGAGATCTCAAACATAGACTCTTTCTTCCTTAATTAATCTTTATCAAAGAACTTTTGAAGAACCTCACAGGCAGATTTGCAAAGGTGCCAGGCAAAAACAGCTGACTTAGACGGACCTTTGCTTCCTATAAGCCTGTGATAATTATATCCAAATTTTAACCAAGGTGTTCATGTGTCTCTAGCACAAGTTTTCCCATGTTGTTAGTGCTGGTGAAAGAGAGAGGTAGTACTCCATAGCTTCAGCAGGAAAATAGCTGCGTTCTGTAGTAACGAGAAGTGTGAAAACCCTCGCACTCTGAATCACCATCCCTAGTTTTCACTGACATTTGCAAGAGCATGGACATTACAATATTACTGTACTTACATTTAAGATTTGGGGTACTATACTTCACACTTCTTTCAGATTATTGCAGTTAAATATTGAAAATCTCTAAAGTCTATTTGTGAGGGATCTTAGTGGTGTTTTGTTTGGTTTGTTTGGTTTGGTTTTTTCAAGTTGATATAGGGCTGAACTCTCCATATCTGCTTTCAGCGTAGTTCAAAGTTCAAAACTGTTGATTTCCTTGTTCAGTTTGTTTGTGCAGAGAAAGCAAAACAAAACACATCAGCTGTAAAATACCAGCTGTGAATGGATGGTGCTTTTTAATGAGTGAATGGTTCAGATTCTCTGCTCCTCTTTCTGTCCCTCAAACCTGCTTTTGTGAACCAATTTAAATTTGAGTGTTTTACAACAGCACAGGTCATCTTAGGTTAGTCAGATTTACAGGAAGGAAGTCAATGTGTGGAGCATATTGTGCACAAATGAGCAGCATAAAGATGTCCAGTGAATGGGACTTTGATATGTACGACTCACATAATTTGTTTCTTAACTAAACACTGAAAAACAAGTCTGAATTTTAAGTTGAACATGTGAAGCTGACCTCGAGTGCTTCTTTATATCCACATGAGTTGTACAGTTGCTCCCTGCAACTTTTCTCTCCCAGTGCTTCAGCCACCCATATTAGCACTCTTTTATTGCAGTCATTGATAGTATTGTTAGCTGTACACAGTGATTTACAAGAGGTTGACTAACACATACAAAAGTAAATCCTTGCTCCAGGGGATTTGCAGATTAAAGGCTTGAGCAGTGACCATATTCTGAGTTTATAAGAACCACAACATAGAATAAGCGCTATATACTACCAAAATTCTCGGAGAGTCACATGTTCTGCAGGATTTCCCTGGCTGGGATCAGTTCCTCAGTTTCTTCACTACATCCCTTATCAATTGCCTTCCCTCTGCATGGCACATTTGTGTCATGCCCTCCTTTTGCACGTAGCTCTCACAGCTTTATTATCCTGTGCACAGAGCCTTCTGCAGAACTTGGCCAGCTCTATCTTCTTACTGGGGATCCTGGCTGAGAAGAATAATGATAATGAGATGAGAATATAGATATCACTTTGCTTTGAGTGACTGCATGGTGACCGCTTCTGCCAAGAGCTGATATTGAGCACAGCTCTCGGTCTTTGCAGAGCAGGCTCGGTGATGGCTGACAGAGTGAGATCGCTGCCAACCGCAAATTTTGTGAACTAAAACAATGATTATGTTACAATGGGCTGCAATTCTAATTGCAGCTAAATGCGTGTTTTCTGAGCCCTCCTTCTGCTCTGTCCTCGTGTCTAATTCTTAAAGCAGCGCTCCATGTGCTGTTGATCCCTCTGAACTGTGCTGAGGGAGCAGCTGCCTATTGATGCGTTTAACTTCTTCGAGTGAGTGATGCTTTATAATGAGGGAACAATCCCGGCTACCTTTAATCTCCTTTTGATATTCAGTATGTGAATTAGAGCACAGGGCATCATGGTCTATATGAAACAGAATATTGTAACCAACTTCATCACATTGGGGAGGGAAGAGCCAAGTGGTGGGATTAGAATGGCTGCATCCCAGAGGCAGGCTCAAACTGCCGTGGTATTGTGCTCTCTGTCACTGGTATGTGGTGTCTGGGTAGTGATTTTCATAATAGGCTAATCTTGGTGGAGAGGAAAACAGAAGAATACATTCTGAATTGGAATAGGAAGTTATCCACACAGAGCAATTAGCTTTTTATTCTCCAACGTATAGTACAGACCAACAGAATTTTAGCTCTACCAAACCCTAAATGCAGTGGCCTGGGAGACAAAAGGGGCCAACTGACAAGAGAAATACGAAGTCATGAGAAAATGATAAAAGTGAACCAGTTTTCAGTGCATCTTCTGAAACCAGTACTCTTTTTTTTTTCCAGTTGCTTTCAAAAATTAGGGATCAAATGCTAGTTGATTTGTTTTCCCTCCATAAAGCTGCCTTCTTTTCTTGAGGGAGAGCCCTTCACACATGTAGCTGAGAGCTGGCATAATTCACTTGCCTTGTGTTCTACACCAGCATGGTAGGGACCATGTTCTCTGTTGCTGGGTGTATGAGGAAAAGTGATGTTGACTGTTGCATCTTCCTGTGCTTCTAATGCAACATGAGAGCAAGAGCCACTGAAAGCACCCGTCTCTGTTCGTTATTATTTTTTTTCTCGGAGCTTGCTAATTAAATCATTAAAATTTTATCATCACTTAACCATGGATAAAGCCTTTTGAAACATTTAATTAGTGTGCTGCAAGAGATACGTGTGAAACCAAAAGCATTTATACGGTGTGAATGACTAAGAAAGATAGATTGAGAAAAGGAATATATGAGAATGCATTTCCCTGCAACAAAGCTGCCCGTGTTCCAAACAGGCTGTAGATAAAATTATACTGTTGTCAGTAGGTGCAGTTCCAAGTGAGACAGTGGCACTCACAGGAAAATGCCAGTAGCTAACTCATGGATTTAAGCACAACTATATTATAAATACATTTTGCATTACAATGTGTCATGGTTTTCCTTTAGTAGAATGGGTTTGTTGTCCAAGCTCATTTTAGAAGTGCCTTAGCTAAAGAAAGGAAATTTGATTTTGGTCATAACGTTTTACTACCCTGTACAATAATTTTACCATCTCTATTGTGTCGGTTCTGCAATTCCTTCACCTGTTTTATAAGGAAAAAAAGCCTGGCAGTACAGTTAGGCAGAAAGGAAGAATTCCAGTCTTTTGAAAACATTTTCAAGAGACTGAAAAGCCAGAACAGCCATTATTAAGGGCAGTGATGGGGTAGTGTCTGAGACAGGGATCAAACCCTGGGCTTGAAACTGGAGTTCATATCTGAGCCTCATAGATCTCCAGTGAATATCACCAGCTGTGCACGGGAACTTCTGTCTTACACAGGAGAAACGTGGGAAATAGTCCCTAAGCAAGCATGTATTATATTGCAGGAAGCTCTGGGAGACACTGGATGGCAATTTCCAGTTCTGTTCTGTGGTGCAAGTCCAACTTCTTTAGGACATTTTTTTAAGTAAGGAGGGAAGGTCAAGAAAGGCTTTTCCATCTCCTCTCAAATGGGAGTATTTTTTTATTTTGTTTTTTAGCTGCACCTCTGTTCTTTCCATAAATAAATTTCTCTCTGGCTGTTTTGCTGACGGACTGGCCTCCTTCAGGCATTTCTCGTATGTCAGAAAAGTTACAAGAGTGGTGCAGGAAACAACATTAAATTAGAATGAAGAAGGAAAACATTTCTGTGTTTGCTCTCTTTTTCCCTATCTAACCTAAGCCACCGTCTTTACTAAAGTCTCCTAAGGTCTGCAAATACCAAAACATCTTGCAAAACATCGCTGCCGTTACTGTGTGAGGTTACAGGAGTGCTGTAATAGGGATGTGAGCCTGGCAGCTCAAACTGCATAATGATGCAGTTCTCTGTTTAGAAATGGCAATGACAGCTCTTAACATATTCTGTTTGTTACAGGATAATAGTGCTGAGTAATCCCTTGATTTTGGCTAAGCAACGTGAGAGTTTAATGCTGCCCTGGAAGATAGAATCAGTGGGTTTATTTAAAGGAAATTGCAAAATACGTTTTGCCTACATCTTTGTTTTCAACATTCTGTACTCAGAATTATGGTTCTGCAGTTTGGACCGAAAGTTAAATTCACCAGTGAAAAAGAGGAACCTTACTTAGTTTTATTTGACCTGTAGTTTTCAGTCCTCTGTTCAGACATTTCTTTTCCCTTCAGCAGAACTTGATTAGTCCTAATTCTCTGCATCTTGGTTAAGCAGTGAAGCCACAACTCTGACCTAGAAAGACTATCTTGTCTGAAGCAAAAAAAATTCCTACCTTTGTGTTTTTTTCCATACTGATGTTAAAGAAGAGTTTTCAAACAGATTCACTGTTGTTTGCAATGATCTTGAAGGTAAATCGTGCATGTTCTAATGCAAACCAGGTAGCACTGAATTTCCCCTTTCTTTCACTTGTTCCTTTCTGAAGCTCAGTGGAATGAATGTGAAACAACTTGCCTTGGATTTTAAAAACCTTTTCCTGTGACAGGAATATGCTTTATCTTGACATAAGGCAGCTTTTCCATCTCTGACCCAGCACAGGCTGGCAGGTTTGGGACCACAGACCTCTTTAGGCACAGGGAGCTCTGGCATCCGCTCTGCTCCCGCTCTGCCCTGGCGTGGCCCGGCCAGGCTGGCTCTGTTCTCCTGGAAGGGCCGACGGGGCGAGAGCCTGGGAACAACAGAAACATCACCACCCCCAGCATGTCCGAGTGCCTCTGGATCACAGCTGGTTCGTTATGTAGCCAGACGAGAACAAAGGATGCTCAGCACTCAATTGTCTGCAGTTTAGACATGTCCTATATTTTCCCCTCTCCGTGTATAGAACTGGCTAACGATCCCAGTCAGTGTATGGGACTGAACTGTAACTGTACCAGTCAGAATTGCAAAGAGTGTACTCTGTTCTCATCAGCCTGGAGAAGAAAGGTGGGACCCTGTCTCCAGAAATTCCAGAAAAACTCCTCAGTATCCAAAATCTTCTTCATAATGGGTTTATTTTGTTTCTGCCACAGACTTATTCACGTCTGCTCTTCACAAACGGATCTTGTTAGTGTGAGGTAAGTTTAACTACCCTGCAACAGGCTGCTTGAAAACCCAACTTCAGAAATACCTAGATGGTATTTTCATAAGGTCTTTCTGTATTCCTCCTCCCAGAAAATCCTTTGTTCCAAATAAAGGAGATTGGAATGATTAAAAAAAAAAGTCAAACAAGAAAATCCATTTGCAGTCCCCCTGAGGTTTATACTGCTTGTGAATTCTGTCACTGGTGTATTTATGCATATTGGAGTCAGAGGCTCACAATAAAGCAGCTAAATATCAGCTCAACACAGCTGCAGACTCCAGCACATGATCATTTATAAATGGCTGATCAAATTCTACCCAGAGTTACATTTTTGCAATCGTATTGATGTAAATAGAGTTGTCTGGAAGTACTAAGGACAGAACATGCCCCCTCAAATCTCTCGTGATGTTAAGACAGTTACCCTTTGAGGACATCAGTTTCCCTAAATGTACCATGAAAGTATCATAGAATCTTGAAATCATGAAATGGTTTGGGTTGGAAGAGACCTTAAAGGTCATCTCATTCCAGTTGCAGGGACATGTTTTACTATCCCAGGTTGCTCCGAGCTCCATCCAGCCTGGCCTTGGACATTTCCAGAGATCCAGGGGCAGCCACAGCTTCTCTGGGCACCCTGTGCCAGGGCCTCCCCACCCTCACAGGGAAGGATTTCTTCCATATATCTGATCTAAATCTGCTTTCAGTTTGAATCTGCTCCCCCTTGTCCTCTCACTCCATGCTCTTGTAGTCTGTCTCCATCTTTCTTTAGGCTCCCTTCAGGTACTGGAAAGCTGCAATTAGGGCACCCTGAAGCCATAAGTGAAACAGGACACTATTGTATGTTATATTTTGGCACATAGATGAAAATCCTATGTTCATATATGTTTTGTGTTGTAGTTTACTGGAATCACATCAAGAGATGTGGTTGGGTTTGTGCCAATTGCCCTTTCCCTTGTCTTCCTTCACTAGAGTGAACTCTCAGGATGCATCAGCCTTTTATTTGTGAAAGAGGAGCTTCCTGCTGACATCACCTCTGTTTGAGAACTATTCTCTTTCCTTTAATGATCATCCAGTAACAGCTTAACGTGCACAGATGTGCTCAGGTTTCATACAGGGCTCTCCTGAAAGCAGCACTGAGAGTCACCCCAAGATTTCAGTGCCTGGTTTGTAGTGGCCTGGACTCCTGGAGATGCTGTCCCCAAGGAGCAGCTAGAACAGGGCTGGCCAGGCTGCCTGCAGTGTCTTGGGAGCACTCGGGACCCCAGGCTGTTCTCAGGACATGCTGCCAAATATTTCTCCTGCTCTCCAGGCACCATCTGCTATTGATGAACAAGGAACTGTCCTTCCTGGGCAGTCTCCAGCCTCCTGCAGCCAAGAGACCCCCGCTCGCCTGCTCTGTCTGTACCACAAAGGTGGTGTGGGAAGGATGGGTTAAACAGAGGACTAGGAACCTTTAATGCTGGCAGATTGCTGCTTTCTTGGAAGAATTTCTAACATGACTACACATGTTATTGTATTCAGAACTCTCAGCAGGCTTTCCCCTGAACTGACAACAATGTTTGTACAAGTTAGTGGGAATGGGGCTTTTGCTCTTTGCAAACAGTGGCTGCTGACAGAGCAGTGTAGGTGCCATGGGATGTGCAGCCAGGCAAGCTCATAATGAGAATGAGAAGTGATTTGCAATTTTCCTTTCCTTCTTCTCTTGGAAAGAAACTATCCAACTATCAAACCAAGGTGCTCAAGTGTCCCCCGTCCGGAAGAATAGTCTAGAAAGGATCAGCAGGCTCAACAAGCACATGAAGCAAGATTCACCTCAAAGTGCTGAGATCCTGCTTTTGGAAATGCTTTTTGAGCTTACAGATCACGTTGGGATGAATGATATTTACATGAGTGATGTCAAGGTTTACAGCAGCATTCTATAATTGCAAATTCTGTTCCACTGAGCTAAAACTGGATTATTCCGATAATAAGATTCTTTCACTTAAAGATCTTTGGAGCATGATAGACATGGAGGAAAATCTACTATTTGTTGTTGATAGGAAGAACCTCGGCCATTCCCCTACCTTGGCAGATATGTCAAATTTGAATTATTCACCTGGTTTAGTGACTTATTTCACCTCTAACTCAGAGCCATCACAGCACAATTACCATTTCTTTTTTGCACGCTTAAAACCCAACAGGTGAGCGTTTGCACTCTGCTTTGCATCAGCCAACTTTCTGACCCTGATAAGGAAATCAGATTCCAGCTTCTGCAGTAGTTTTATCTAGCTGCAGGTTTTGCAGTCCCCCCTCTCGTCCCAGTGTGGCAGGAGGGCTTGCTAACAACTCCCTACCTAGCTGAACAAAGCAAAACAAAATTATACCTTGTGCAGGGCCCATACATATCTTCAGATCTTCTGTTTATTTAGG
Organism: Oreocharis arfaki; assembly: GCA_013398015.1. Taxonomy (NCBI): domain Eukaryota; kingdom Metazoa; phylum Chordata; class Aves; order Passeriformes; family Paramythiidae; genus Oreocharis; species Oreocharis arfaki. The sequence goes on along the minus strand of VZRR01009626.1, from coordinate 86,806 downwards.
TTTTTTTCATTTCTTGTTCAGAATGAGGATTTTGCTGGTGAATTATTTATATGACAAGAGGAAATGAGAGGGGGAGTGGTGTGAAAAATTTCCATAAAAACCTTATGTAGTTTTCAGTAGCATTCAGTGAAAGCGTTGGGGGTTTTTTGTTTTCTTTGCAAGTTTCATTTATATTTCGTCACTAGAGAAAGCTGCCACTGATTTAATTTAAATATTTATACAGAATTACAGTCTTAAGCTATATGCACACATTAAGAGCGCCATACATCAAGGAAGTTTATCTCCAAATAAAGTGGGAAAGGCTGTTTCTACAAACGTTGAGTGATTCCTTCTTTGCTAATCACTGACACCTGCAATGGAGATAACTTCCCACCAGAACTCAGTCCTTTGGTCAGTGTTGGTTGTAAGGAGATGGAATAAAATTTGTATATTCCATATACAAATTTGTACAACACAGCAAATAAGGAAAGGAATGGGATAGGAGGGGTGTCTTGTAGGAAATGCTAGAATTCCGTGTGCAACAGCCATTCCCAGCCTTAATGTAGCCAGCCACAGAGCAGCCTGGGTGGTGACAAGCACTGTGTATGAACCATACCTTTTCTAAACTTCACTTCTTCAGAAATGTCTTGGCCATGAGTGCCTGTGTTCTTCTTGGCTGTTTTCTGTCTTTATTTTCCTTTTGTTGCATCAGTAGCAGTCCTGAGATGACAAACTGTGAGATAACATTCTCTCTGTTTGGCAGCCTGTCAGAGAAATGAGATCTGAAATGAAAAGAACTTTCCAGCTCTGAGTGGGCAGGGTCAGCTGGCTCTGTGTGGAATTGTCCCAAGCATGAACACAGAGAATTGAGGAAAAGAGAGGTAAAACCCCAGCTACTTAGTCCTGCCATTTACTCTCACTCAGCTCCTTCTTGCCTCATCCCCGTACTCCTCTTGGCTTCAGCAACGTGCAGAGTGTTCTACCAGCTTCAGCATTACGGCGAAAGAAATCAGGACTCTACAGGAAAAGAGAAAGAAATACTTTCTCTTGCACATCCTTCCATCTCTTACCATGGTAGCAAATGGAGAATTTGGCAGTGAAACTGAAAAAGTACACTTTGATTGAAAAATGCCTTTGACCCTGATCTTAGAAAGGCAGACAAGCCTGTAGGACCATCTCTTCTATTCACAAAGCTTTTTGCTTTGATGAACAAGTTCAGTTCTGTACAGCACAGACAACTCCCAGAAGGCTTCTGGGATGGGAATTAAAGCCCATGGAATAGAGGTGTTTCCATCACAATGGAAGGATTAGTTTCATGTTTGCTTGAGCACTTGGTGGGAGGTTGCCTCAGGAATAGCATGCTTGGACTAAATAGCATATAAAGGATATAAATGCATCCTAAAATCCATGTTTTGATGGTTTCCTACATGGTGTTCCTTTAGTAGCCCTTTCCACTGGAGTTTGGAATTTCCACATGGCTGGCACATCTTACCAGCTGCTAACAGGCAGCTGTAAGCAAATTATAAACAAATTAGATGACAGTTGCATAAATTTAGCTGTGTATTGCAGGGTTTCTAAATACCCCACTAAATAAGATACTTTTTTTTCCTTTCAGGCTCAAGGTACCTGAAATATCTTCTCCAATTGTAGCAATAGAATCTCTTTCCAGAGCTATAATAGATCTGTTAGGATTTGTTGTGCTTAACTATGACTGAAGCTCCGTTGCACCTTGGCTCATGGGGTCTGTCAGAGCCCACCACAGGCACAAGCATTTCCTCGTTGCTGTGCTTGTGCCACTGATACAGTCAAGACACTTGTTCAGTAATTACTCCTCCCAAGGCACCACAGTTATGTATCACAGAGATATTCTGTATTGCTACAGCTCCATAAGACAGATATAATTGTTCTTTACTTCTGCTCACATCAGATAAAGAGAAAGCAATCTTGTGGTGTGGATGAATTTTTCAGAATCAAAAGGCTCGTATGGTTCATCTTGCCTAAAGCAAGCAAGGTGGTGAAGTAGAGCTTGGAAGGAAAGGCACAGAATTCAGGCATATTTGGAAAGAAATGGGGAGTTATTATAAATTATTTCAAAATAAATAATGTAAACACTGTCTTAGCACACAGTTTTGTATTTGACAATATTTAGGTTTAGATTTTACATTATTAGTTAATGATAATGAAAAGAAAGCATTCAATACATATGAAAATAATTTGAATGTCAAGGAGTATTTTCCATCCCTTGTTCATCTGCTGGCACACTGTGTTTATAATAAATCATTAATCCCATGCAAATGTAAGCATTTTCTGAATCTTCTTTTCAAGCAGTAGAAAACAGGGACTGACAGTAAGCAATGTAAACGTAAATCCCAAGCCTCCTTCCTGGTGTTCAGTTTCTGAGTACATAACCAAATCAGTAACTCATTTCCTTAATCTATAACCTCTGCCCCATGTTTGTAATGCTTTCTTTTGTAAATGATTATAAAGTACCTATGCTTCCCAATAGTAAATGCTATATGAATTAATTGCATCTGTATTTCTTTTTTATTCCTTAACAGTATTTTTAGGTGGGTAGTATTTTTAAGAACTTTGCTTGACAACTTCATTAATGTGTGCTGCTGTGGTATTTATTTTATAATGGAATTATATTCTCTTTGTATGTATCACCATTGCAAATGTTATTCCACAACTCCTCTATGTAATTTTTTTCCCTGATACTTCTTAAGGCAAACACTTCTCTTGACTCTGGACTGCATTTTAAGGAGATGATATCAGCTAAATTAAGCTTGCCCTCTGTAAGTACTTCAACAGATAAATAACACATTCATTTGGCAGGCTGAATCCACTGCTGCCACTCACCACAACTTCACTGGAAATGGTGATCACTTAGCAGGGAGGCTTGGAGGCAGCCAGGCATTGCCCGAGTTTTTGAGCAGCTTGTAGCCTGTGAGGTTTTGGCTGGGAGGTTAAAGCTCTGTGGAGTTCTTTAACCTCACGGTCATATTCAAATGCTTGTTTATCTCAACATTTTGAGGTGCCTTAAAGCAATTATTTCATCTGACCTGCAGAATTGCTGGGGAAATGTGGTGGGTAGGTCCTGCAGGAAAATAATGATGAAGCTCCACCTCCACCTCAACACGTGAAGTGATGCTTTCTGTAGATTTTATTGCTGAACTTGTAGGATCGGTGCATTCCTGACTCTGGGGCCATTAGGTGGCACACTTGGGCTGTGGGTTTGGCAGGGCATGAATTCGTGCGTGGAACCCAAAGCACAAGTGATTAATCATGCATATTTTAACCTATAGGAGATGAAGCAGGAAGAATGCAATAAAATGACATTTGGGCATGAGACACTGTAAATAGTCTGTCAGCTGGAAACCGCTGAGCTTCCTGAATCTTTGGGTTTAGGGCAGAAGCAGAGGGCTGTCTTCAGGAGCCTTGTATGGATTTCGTTACTGATTTAATAGAATTCCCAAGTTGTTGTTGCTTAATCCCAGACAGCACCTAAGCCCCAGACAGCCACTCGCCCACATTCCTGGTGGGATTGGAAGAGTAAAAATGAGAACTCCTGGGTTGAGATAAAGACAGTTTGATAGGTAAAGCAAGAGCCTCACACACAAGCAAAGCAACCCAAGGCGTTCCTTCACCTCCTTGTGCATCCCCCTTCACTGGTGGGCTGGGGTGGGCAGTAGAAAAGACCTTGATTCTGTGTCATTGCAGCACGAATCCCAAAACCAGCCCCATATCAGCTTCAGTGAAGAAAATTAACTCTCCCCCAGCCCAAACCAGCACACAGGTACTCAATGCACAGCTTGCAGTGAAACCAAGGTGAGTTACATAAACACATACTTATGAAAGCCTCCAAATGCTTGGAAAACGGCTGTTGTTTATGCTCTTTAAAAAGCAAATTGGTCAATAAGAAATTAATTATTTCAATTTTCTCCGCTTAGAAAGTATATTTTTAATATAGCTGTGCTGTAGGAGTTATGTAAAAGTGTAGGAAAACTGTAGAAAAAATACATGCTTGAGATTAAGTAGGGTTGTTATACAGGGCTGAGTGTTTCTGAAGGCTGTGGAATTTGAGTCAACCAATCTCTGAGGTGAAGAAACGGAGCAGTTGATACAGAATAGTGTTTTACTTGTGCCTATGAACATTTTAGCCAATCCCATTCCAATAGCTAATTATTTCCAGAGATCCAACTCAATTTAAATTTCTGTTTCCTGTTCTCCCCAGCTCTCTTTAGTTGACTTGACAGTTTTTTTATTCCAATGGGATGTAGCTGTCATGTGAGGTGCTAATTATAGGTAAATTAACAGTTGTTATTACTTATTCACCTTAGGCAAGAATGTGCATACAGGCAGGCTGTGTAACCCAGCTCCCAGACAGCTGATGTGGAACTCCAGAGAACTGGCCTGAACCTTGGACAGACACCTGGGATTTCACAAACAAGGATGTTTTATTCTCCAAGCACTGCAGCACCAGTAGGAAAGTAGAGCTGTGGGATGACTTTGCTGGAGCTGGACTTTGTTTCCAGTTTTCATTAATAACAGAGTGAGCTGCGGAAATGACATGTGAAGGATCCATTGTGTAGCTGGCTGTTGGCCTGGGGATGACTCCTAATGAAATCAAAGGAAGTGTATTCCTGGAATGTCTACTGGAGTGAATGTCCCTGGAATGAGAAACAAGTCCAAAAGCTTCAAGTTTTTTTTAAAAATGTTTTGTTTAAAAAGCATGGGGAAGAAGCCTTCCATAATGAAGGAAGTCAGCATGGGCACACATAATTTTTTTCTTTTTAATTTTGGCCTTATGTCCAATTCCCTTTGGCTTTCCTCTGGCTTAATGCTAAGCCATATGGCCATGCAGCATCTAGAGCAGTGGGGTTGCACCCAGATGTGACTTGAAGGGTATTGTATTTTTTAAAAGTTAAATAAAGAAATAAATAGTATTAGGCTTAGCATATGAGCATGACCAGGACTCTGAGTTTCCATTTTGCCTGGAGAGAGAAGCTGGAGTTACTGTGATTCCTCCATTTGGCCAGAGCTCTTTGTGTAAGCTTTTACATCACATGAAATTCCACTCGGATATGAACGCACACATATTCCCACCCATCTGCATTCTGATGTGAGAATTAGGTGCTCTGCTTATGTGGATTTTGGGATATTTATTTACATTTAAAATTTCGTGGGTTTGGGTGGATGTTTGTGCATGACCAGAAATGCACAATTTGCTTGATGAAGGCGTAATACGAGATTAGTAAGTATGGAAGTTGTATTGTCTTTTCAGATTCTTTTGGCAATAAAAACCAGTTTCCAGGGAATATCTTGATGCTGAGTGTAAACAAACAATAAGTATACAAATAACTTGGCATTGCTTTGCATTGAGAAGGAAGATGTTTAATTTATGATCAGGTTACAGCTACTAATTTAAAGCTCTTAAAACATTTAGAATTAATTCTTTGAAATATTAAAATACTTGAAGAAATAAGCCTAGAAAGTGTCTGTTGTACTAATCCATCATTCTGAGTCTCTCTGAGGCTTCTGCCCTGTTTAGAAAATAAGGTGTTATTGGAGCTGGGGGTAGTGGCTCAACTAAGGCAAGGATCAATAAGGACAAGAACAGTGTCCAAATGATAAAAGTTTCCATCTAGCTGCTCCTCTCTCCAATTTCCCTACTGCAAGTAGCCTCTTTAAGAGAGGTAACGGTCCAGCAGTGAGCTCCACTATAAACCTGAAAAAGATGAATGATTCTTGTAATTTCTACTATAAATCTGCTGTGCACAGAAACAGGGTGGAATTCAAGCTCTGTTTTAATGATGACCAAAGAGGGAATCTGCAGGAGTGCCACATGTTAGGGGCTTGCTGTGTTGACAGAGGCCCTATGGCCTGAATGAGAGGAAAGCCACAAACATCACTCTTGGAATATACTGAAAAATACCGGAGTTAGAAAGAAGCACGGGGGGAGTGAAATAGGAGTGAGTGCTCCAGAGCCAGAAAAAACCCCTTTGCTAAGCACATGGGTTTACTGGAAAGGTGAGTGGTACAAGATACATTAGCTGAGTTGATGAAGCTGGGACTTAGATGAGTTTAAAATCAGGATTAAGGAGTTTTAGCAGAGCTCCTGAGGCCTAAACAGATTTTCTAAAAATACAACACAAGTTATTGCATGAAAGACATTTGAAGTTTTCTATTCTAAAAGTGAGAAATGTTACCCTTTCCTCTGTTTGTGTGAGGAAAGAAAGAACATTAACTAATTGGTATGCAAATAGGGATTGATCCTGACCCAGTTCTTCGCTGTCACTTGTCATCCTCTCAGACAGTCAAGCCATTATTCCAGTTCACAGAGCTAATATTTACACAACCTGGGATGACAGCAGGAGGAAAGTTCACGAATGAGCTTTTGCCCTCCCCCACCCTTGCATTTGAATTAAATGCCTCTTTGCACTTCCCCACCTCTGCTTCCGAAACTTTTCCTGTGGGACTTTCTCCCTGTATGGGGCCAGCAGGACACCTGATTTCATAGAATCATAGACTCACTGGATGATTTGGGTTGGAAGGAACCTTAAATCTCATCTTGTTCCAACCCCCTGCCATGGCAGGGACACCTTCCACTATCCCAGCTTGCTCCAAGCCCCATCCAAGCTGGCCTTTGATATGGACTCAGCATATGCTAAAAACAAGCTGAGTGTTTCAGCTACAGCAAAGCAGCTTTCTAGGGAATAGTAATTGTCACAAAGTGCTGGTGTCTGGTGTGTTACAGGGCAGCACAGCTGAGGAGACTGGATTTGGTTTCATCCTCTGGGAAGATAAGATTTCAGAGACCCTGATATCAGGGAGAAGATGATTTATGCTGAATGAGCTTCATTACTTAATAATGTCCTAATTGTTCTGATCACCCCCTGAGAGCATCCCTAGCAGTATGAAGGTACCTCAGGGCCAAAAGAAAGATGACAGCTTTTTTTTTTGTTCTTTTGTGTCCTGCCAAAGGATAATTTAGTGGACATTGTGATGAAAGATGTTACACAGACAGAACCAACTCTGGTTCAGATGTGAGCATTCTGCAATCCGTGTGCTGGGAGCAGGGATGCATTTTGCCTGCTCTTCCTGGGAGGTGAATCCCCTCAGCACTGGCTGTGTGTGCTGAGCTCTGGGCACGGGGCTGAACTGCAGCAGGAGCGCTGCAGCAGCTCTGCAAGGCACAAGAGAGCCGGAGCTGCCTGAGCACAGCTCTCCTGAAGAACTGCCTGCTCTGAACATACGCATTTCTAAATATGAAATATTTGTGTCTCACTTTTTTTTTTTTGTTCCAGCATGTTGAGAAGGAGGCTTTGTTGATTGATTTCAGTGCTATATTCCTGTGGCATATGCCATGACATTGTTCCACAGATGCTATCACCAGCAGCATGGTACAAAAATACTCATTTTCAGAGCTCTGTGACTGCTCACAAGAAGCCCAAACCTCTCATAACTATTCAAAGAGATCTGTAGAGAAAAACCATACTCTTATGCTGTATTTGGAAGAAGTCAGCATGTGCAGCTCCACGTTCATGTCAACTTGTAGTGATTTGATGCAGCAGCTCCTCTCGGCGTGGTTGTCTCTGGACATAGCGTTGGTGAATTGTTGTGCAGGTTTGTGTAGTGATCAACAGCATCACCTTGTCTTGTGTTGCAGCATAGTCTTCCAACAGGACAAGTTCTAGAAGTGCTTCCTGCCTCCTCTTTGTTCCATGTGTGCACTCACACCCTGCAGGACACCCTTGCAGTTTCTCTGTGGTTTGTATTTTACGTGCTGTAGCTGTTCGTGTCGGGCATCTTAACAGCAGCTTATTAAAGAATGAAACATGGAGACAACAGCCATATTTGTAACAACAAATCTGTGCACAGCAACCCAGTACATAATATTCAAATAAAGAGCAAAAATGCCTGTAGTGGTATCCCAGAGTAGAGGAGTTGTTGCTTTTTCTGTGCCATGTTGAAGTGGCAGAGGGGAAATGGTGATGAAGATAAGGATAAAGACTGGTGGCTGTGTGGCATTCCTGATGCACTGCTCGAGGGCTGATAACAGGCTTGGGTTCAGAATTAGTAAAGAGAGTCTATAAATCAGGCAAGTACTTGGAAATTCTGATCTTATATGTTTGGTCTCTGGGATTTATTTTTGTTTGGTTGGTTTTTATTGATTTACACAGCGCTAATGGCTTGCTGGAATTTACTCTGAGTCTGATGTGGGATGTAGGGATATTGTGTAAGGGAGATACCTCCTCCTTTCAAATCCCAGAGTTGCTGGAGGTTAAAACCTTGTAAAAAAATGTGCAACAAATAAGTGTTAGGAGCAAATTGCCCTCTATTTTCTGATCCCAGTCACCTGACATAGATCCAGATTATAAAATTTGAATGTCTCCTGTCACATGGGTGTCCATGTCACATTATCCACGGGCAGGAATGATTGCTGTCACTGTCTGATCTGTGATTTCCAAATTTCAATCACTTTGCCTTAGCAAATGAGAAGTGTTTATACTGAACAAAGGTATTTCTGTTGTGTAGTCTACATGCTAATTCTGTGAATAAGCAAGAGACAACATCCACATTTGGAAATCTTTTCTCCGTTCCGTTTGCCTTCGGTTGTCATGTGCGTTCTTAAGAAATACACATTTTTTGTCTTCCTCTTTTCACTTCTGAGTCTTCCTGCAGTTCCAAAAAGGAAAGTGCTTAGATGTGAGCTGTTTTTTTCTCCTGCTTTCAGATATTATTTTAAAGTAAACATCACACCTCATCAGAACAGAGATTCATTACATTCCTGCTAAAGGAAATGGCATTTAAGAATATACTAAAATTTAAGAACTTGATTACATTTGCTCAGACATGACTTCAGTAAGCACCATCCATCCTTGAGTAAGACAGAAGGGTTATATAATTAAATACAGTAAATTATCATTTTCAACAGTTTTTAAAACTGAGTGCAGAGCTACATTCCTTGGAACTTCAGTGAAACAGGAGCATCTGATTCCCTAAGTTCCCTTTGAAACCTGTGCTAGTGTGGATGAGGGGCAACACACACCTTCAGATGAATCAAGGATGCAAAGGCAACCTCAGCCGTGTCGTTCTTGGGCTAGGAGGTGATTAGTTTTACAGCCATTTCTTATGCCAGCCCGGGGAGAGCAGCATTATTCATTGCAGTGTTGTGCACATTGCAGTCCCAGAAAAAGCCCTCGTAATTCCTGGGTATGCCTGTGTGCACCTAAATCAGCATTCCTGCTGAAGTTGTGCTCATTGATTGCAAAATGTTGTGTGCAAGAATGTGAGAACTCTTCAGAAACAGTTGAAGAGAGCCAGGCTCCGTGGAAATCAGCGGATGTGGGAATGTGGAGGGCACATTACTGAGGAAGCAGCATCTGCAGAACTAAAAGGCTGGGAACTGCACAGCATTTGCACCAATGTTTTTTCTGAATTACAAAGCAGGTCAGGTTTGCAGAAGTGTAATTTATGGTTTGGGTTCTGGCTGCACAATCCACTGAGTTCCTTCTCCCATGTTGGTTTATGATGTCATCCGAAGCAACAATGGAATTAGGGTCCTGTAATTCTCAGCACCTTTAAATATGTATATAAACACACACTTTTTAAATGTACTTTGTATAAAATCATAAGTAAAATTAAGGCCCAATCTGAAATCGAATTAAATTCCTGTGTGAATGCGTGGCCTCACAAAGGCTACATTTAATAGGGTTGGATTGTTTGGTGTTGGTTCAACATAACACATACCTTGAGAACGGTGGCAACTATATAAAGGATCCTTGGTTGTAGCCTAAAATTCAAAAAATGGACACAAAATCCTTGATCCAAGCATGGGGAAGTGGCCTTTAGGTAAGGAAGGGGGAGATGGACCACTGCAGTTTTGGAGAGCATCACGTCAGAGGGGAACAGCTCACCCAGCTGAGTGAGTGCTGCTGTGGGGACGTGTCAGTGGGGCTTTTGTCAGGCCTGGGACTGGGGTAACTGACTGAATAACACAGCAGCAGCATGAGCCCACTGCATGCCCCAGCAGGAAACACTACTGTTGGCAGCACCTCAGTGGCTGGGAGGGTGAGGTATAAGAAGTTTGCTCGGTCACGTGGTGGCAGAAATATGAAAATGTGTGTGGCATCAGGTGTGCTGCCACCCAACCTGCCAGTGATCAGCACTACCTTTCATTCCCACAGCTTTTGTCAGTCTGAAGGCACATTATATGTTATATTATGTTTTAACATAGTTTTCCAGAAGTAATAGAATCGTGGAGAAGAAATGATAGCGTGTGTCACATAAACCTGGCTGTAAGAGGCACAATACTGCAGTAATGGGACATACAGCCTGCTGGGATACCTCTGTAAATGGAAATTGATTTTCTCCAGGATTCTTTACTGGGTGAAATAAATTAAATATGCATTTCGTTTTACCAGTTTAAAAAATGTCTTTGTTAAAATAAGAACAGTGATATAGAAACATGTTCCAATAAATTAAAGTAAGATAAATCATATCCAGCAGCTTGTTGAATACCTCAACTTATGAGGTTTTCTAAATCTAAAGAATGCAACAGAGGCCTCCCAGGAAGAAAAAGCGGATGGAGATCTCTGGAACACTTCGACTAGTTACAGATAATTTTAGCTTTGATGGTATAACCATGTGTCTAGGCTCTATTTTCCTCTTTCACTTCATGTTTTTAATTTAATAAGATTCTTCTCGTAAATATTTGAGGTGGAGTTGGTTTGGTTTAGGTCAATAGGCCAAGTATGACCTTAGAAATAAGATAGTCAACCTCCAAAAGCTCCACAATTTCTACTCAGACACTTAATAGGTTTTTAGGACACAAATGAAACTGTTGTAGTCATTTTGCTGGTATAATTTACTACACTAATGATCAAAAAAGAGAAAAAATCAGAGTAAAAATGTTAATTTCAAGCACCATTACAGAAATACAATACAATAGAATAATAAAAAAAAAATCAGATAAATGTTCATTTGCTGTAAACTGACGGTTGTTAAGAGCCCATTGCCCTAAAGCAAGCTATGTTTGGAGCAGCAGCAGGCCGAGGTCACTGTCATTTGTGAAATGCAGATTACTTATTGGGGATTCTTGTTAATGTTTTAATAAAAAAGGGGGTGATTAAAATAGTGTTCCTTCAATAATAAAGAGTCATCATTGTTCTGGTGATGGTGTTAATACTCTGCTGCCTGTTGCTGGAGAGGCTCAGGCACTCATGAACAGACGTCCCAGACTGAGGTCTCGGTGTCTCCTGCATCCCAGCCCTGCTCTTGGCCTCCAGCTGCTCTTCTTCATGGCCCTGCTGATGGAGCTGCCCCTCTCTGCCCTGCCAGTGTGGGCAAACAGGATGTCAGCTCTGCTGAAGGGCACCTTTAAGCCCTGCTGTGGTCATGACTGGCTCTCTGCCTATTTGCTCTCCGTCTGAAGAGGAAGAATCACGTGTTCTGCTTTACTCGTTGCTGGTTCAAATGTCACGGCATCTATTAACTATCGCTGTGACATGATGCTTCATTCATGGCACAGCATCATTTAACATTACACTAACATAATGTTTCCCCAGGACTGAGACTGGACTGCAATCCCTGACAAAGTTCACGTGTACAAAAGAGCTGACAGTGCTCAAGCAACCACAGTGGATCCTTCTGTAGCTGCTTCCCTCTGGTGAAAATTGAGTGTAACGTGGAAAGTAAGAGATACCAAATATAAGGGGCATTCAGGTTTAAAACTGAGCAGCATTAGCTGTAACGTGGCTCCTTTGAGAAGATTTCAGTCTCTGCAGCATTAGTCAATGCAAAATAGGTTTCAGAGCTGTTCCTGTGGCGGGAACTGGGAGGCACCTTAACTGTTCACATTTGTTTAAAAGCTCAGGGATGACAAGGCTGCTCAGACTGAGCTTGTCGTGAGTATTGATATCTCAGTCTGGATCTGAGTCTTGTTAATCATTTGGTTCGCAGGACTACAGGTTTGCAGATATTTATAAGCATCTAAAAACCAAATCAGAATTTTTTTGAAAACTAGCTGTTGAGTATTGACAGTATAGTTGGAGAAATTTAACATGAGTAAATATATATTTTTAAGTAAAATAATTTCTCCAGTGGTCTTCTGCATGCAAAACAGACCTAGTGACACTTCTGACATCCTTCATGCATTTTGGCATTTTTACATTTTCAGCCAGAGAAGCATGCAGTACACAGCAGAAGTGATTGTATTAGCTTCTTACTTTCTGCACTGCCTATTGTATTAAATAATGGCTTAGAAAAATAAAATAAATCCAGTTCATGCATAAAGATGAATTGAATAGAGTAATCACTGTGCATAAGTTCAGCCCCTGAGTGTGGCACGTTCTGGGAGAAGCTGGGGTTGTGCTCAGTGAGTGCCTGCTCCCATCCTACTGATCACGAGGGGGTTTTGTTTATTTATTAGCAGTGTCTGTCCCAGTCCTGTCTGTGGAGGTGTGGACACAGGAATCTCTTGCTGAGGGATTCAGGTGAGCTCAGCTGCTCTTCCTGCAGGACTCTCACAACAGAGTCTGGGCAGAAGCTCCTCTCTCACTATGAATTAGAGCTGAGGATCTGCTTCCTCCCCTCTCCTTGGACCTCAACTCAGCAAACACTCAGCGCTTTGCACCTCCTTGTGCAACCCCCTGGCACAGCAGGAGAGCCCCGTCCCTGGGGAGCACCTGGACTCCTGTCAGCGAGGAATTCACTTCTCTCAAACTCTTTTTAATGCCACACTGAGCACACTTTGTTGTGCAGATTGTAGGGGTCTGTGTGCCCATACCCACGCTGGGAGCAGCACACTTGGAGGTGGTGATTTGCCCAGGCAAGGCATCAGGAGCTGCTTGTGCTGGGAAACATCAGTTGTGAGAGCAAGTTGTTCTCAGAATTAAAGGGTATGACACCTAATTCTGCATCCTGTTCATTTTTATAGGTGTTTTTGCTGCGAATAGGCAGCAAGATTAAATGCTCTAATTTCTGTGGTGCACTTGGAATGCAGGCAGGGATATTCTACAGTTTCATGAATAGGGAAACTCCCAGAAAAGAGCAGTGACCTGGGTCTACAAACCTCTCCACTTCCAGTGTTGTGAAAAGCATAGGAATGGAACAGAACAGCATAGAATAGTATGGGAAAGATCAGAATAGAAGCAAAGCCTTTGATTTCTTACCTGTTCAAATCCATTTTAACTTCTGAGAATGTATTTCCTCTTTAAATGGCAAGAAAAAAATAAGCCCAGAGAAGCACATGGAAACCTTAGGAAAGATTTAAAATATTCCATCTGTGAAACTGTTTATGATTAAAATATTGACACACAATCAATAAACCTATGAAATTTTACCAAAGATAACTCTGCAGTGGTTGCAAAATTTTGTGGGATAATTAATATTGGAATAGTATGAACTAATTTAAGCATAGTATTAACAATACTTGCACAGAATTTGAAGTATTTTTTGGCAGAATGATAAGAAAAGACACTTAAGAGAGATGAGCATTCTGCTTTCTCCTGGTTCTCACATAAGTTTGTGCTTTCCAACTTCTTTGGGCATTCTTCCAGCAAAGAAAGGCCAAATAGCTCTTTCTGTTACAGGAGTTGTGCTGTCAGGGACTGAGCCATAAAGACAAACCAAGGTTTGTGATGAAATGAATGGAATTGGAAGGGTCCAATATTATTCCAGAATTTTATTTTGCTGCAGGTTCATGTGTATTTGTTCTAAAATAGCTTGAAGTAATGTTTAAGCCCATTATGATTTTACTGAGGAATTGTTTCAGTGTTTACTGTATGATTTTGTTTATAGATTTGCATATGTTTCCACACAGAATCTCTTTTAAAATAAGATGAAGCAAAAAAGTAGGGTCTTTTTATATTATGGGTTCTTACTGCAGTAGATCTGAGATGATATGCTTATTTATCCTCTTCCGTGTGAGATCAAAGCTTTTCTTGTGAAATGTATCAGTAATACAGAAAATAAGAATAGCACAGCATTAAGGGAAGAATGACTGATCCCCGCTATCATAATCTGGACCCCCCAAAGAAATCCTCACGTCGCGAAACTGCAGCTTTAAATAGAAGCAATGTTATTTATAACGACCACAAACAAGCCCACTGGAAGTCAGGGAGCAGCCAAGATAATATCAGTCTTTCACAGGGTAGATAATAGCCAGAGCTGTATTTAAAATTATTTCTAATTGGAGTGTGATTCTGCATATTTTGTACCCCCATGCAAATGCAGTGTGCAGATAAGGTTCTTAAAGAGAGATGTTCAGAGCAGCAGATACTTGGAAAACACAGAGTGTGAAATCCAGGAGCAGTTGGTTGATAATGTTCTGTGTTTTGTATGGTTTTTATTGACCCAAAATGATCTGTTCCTTTATGAGAGAAGACACAACCTCACTAGCATTCCCCACCGTGTGTGAGACCCACTCTGTGCGGACTGCTGGGTTTTGAGAATTAACAAATGAGCTAAATGAATGCAATAAAAATAAATCAGGGATGGTGCATTGCAAAATGGGCTTTGTTCATTTATTTCTGACATGAATGGTTTAGTTTTAATTATTTATAATCCTTCACAGTGCATTGTTAAATGTGCTGCAACATATTTTGTAGAAGTAATGAAGTTTTTGAAGCAGCAGAGCACAGTACAGCTCTCACACCAGCTGGGTATGGTGGGGATTGACCCCTGCAGGGGAGAGGGACAGGAAGGTGCTGTTTGCTCCCTGTGGTGTGGAAATGACCGCACCCACAGACTCCTGATCTGGACATTTGGGGTGTCTTGGCGCTGTCAGGTGGAAGTGCCACACCAGGTGCACATCAGACCCGAGCACCTCGAGCTGGGCACCGTGCAAGTGTTTTGCTCAGGAGAGCAAAGCTGCTGCTCGTCCTCCTGGCCAAAGCTGGGAGCTCTCTGAGTGGCTGAGTAAATCAGTGTCACACATGCAGATGGCACAGGAACAAGTGGCACCGAGGCAGCTGAGGGAGCTGCGCTGCTGCTCCTGGGGAAGTTAAACAGGGACAGCAAAGGCTGCGAGTGACTGAGCACATACGGGAACGAGAAGTTTGAAACTGCAACGTGTGCACATTCTCTGGTTCCACATTTTCACATCATTGCCTGCTCTCTCAAGTTGGCACTGGCAAACAAATGAGGGGCTGGGTTTGCAGGCAAAGATTTCTTAAATAACCACAGACCTCTTTATATGATTTTGTGTGGGAACTAAGGAATGGAATGTAAGAACAAAGAAAAGAGTTGGGCACTTGAGGAGGAGGGAAAAAAATTTCCAAAAGAACCAAGTGTGATAATTTAATCTACTGTAGACACAAAAGAAATGAGCTGAAGTATATTTTAATCCATTTTTCAATTTGTACAGCACCTTAATGGTCACTTTTGGTTCTGACTCTGCTAGCTCCTGTGAGTTTGTAAACTCTGAAAACATTCCAGTCAAATTTTCTGCATTTTATTTTTAGTACTTTCAGTCTGGTTGAAGTCATTAGCTACCTGAATAAAAAGCTGATGTATGAGATAACCCTCTCTGCATCCATGTGGAGGTAATGGAAGATATCTGTTATGGGGGGGGGGTTGATGAAACTTGCTTGGGGCAGTGACAACAGTCATAGAAACTCACCATAGAAAGAATCTTTTTACCTTTCGTGTGAAAACTGCGCCTGAAACCCTCTCCTTTGCTCTGTGTCATTGCATTGATAATAACCTGGCTAATGTCTTACCCTTGATGGGATGAAAGGCTGGATTTCACAGCTGTTTGTGACATATGTTTCACACTATTGATGGATTCAGCACTGGAAATAATGCAGAGAAATTAGTGTCTTCTTTTTCCCACTTTATGATAGCAAATATATCAGTACAAATGTGGAGATGCTATGCAAAAGCAATCACATTTATTCTGGCTTTATATGTATGTAAATGTTTTATTTTTCTATAGTATTTGTAGCCCTTTGCTGCAGCAATCATATTAATCTCTGATGATTTTGGGAAAGACCAGAAATGTTAATGAATAGCACAGCTTGTCTGGGTTCTAGGATCTTAGAATTTATGGAATGTGGTTGGCATTCTACTTTATTCTAATGTCTTTCTCATGAAGCCTCTTTCCAGGATTAGCACAGGACTGAAAATACAATCCTTGATTCTGATCCTGCAGAGACTTATTAATGGCCTTAATTTTAAGCACTGATACTTCAGTAGGACTGTTCACAGTATGAAGAACCTATGGGAGACTTCGTAGAACTGAGATCCAAAATACTAACTTTGCCTTAGTCTTCTTAATTATAACAGTGCACTATTTCCAGGGACAATTGCCATCTGCCTCAATTACAGGGAGCTGCAGAGCAGCAGGTTGTGTTTGTGCATTGATCCTACAGCCTGTGACTTCACAACCCTGGTACTATCCAGTCACTGAACCTACAGACAATGAATATTCTGATTTTCTCTTACTCTCTTTTGCTCCATGACAGAATGAGTTACCCTTTGCTTCTACCAGCACAGCTGAGTGCTGCCTCCTCTTCCTCTTCTTTCTATCCACAGAAGCGTTGAGTATTCATTAGAAAAAAGAGAGATACTGTCATACCCACCGCTGTGTCCTCCTTCAGAAGCCTCACACTGGGTTAATCTCAACTCTGTAACCAAAAAGAAGCAGTTGGGCTTTGTAGTGCCCTTTCCTCTGCTCTCAGGGTCATGCCAGAAAGAATCTGTCCTTACTTGCATCACCTTCACCCCCTCACAGCATGTGGGGACTTTCTGAATTCAGCTGAAAAGGATGTATATGTCTTATCCCAGAAATGAGATTTGCCCGGTGTCCCTTCCATGTGCACATTCCACTACATCTCCTGGCAGTTCTCCCTATCACCCCTCCTCTCTTCAAGGACAGTGAGTTCCTACAAGGTCTCTTGTCATGATCCTGCTTCCTCTGGGCTTGTAAGAGCAGACACTGTGTTCCTGCTCCCCTGTTGTAAAGCTGCTGAGAGTTATATAAACAAAAGTAGCCGTGCCTGGTACACTGCCTCACCCAAGTGATGTGAAGCTGGAGCGCAGCAGATGAGCCTGCAGTGCTTTTGTGGGGGTACCATGTAACGAGCAGATAAACCACACAGTTACTGCCTTCTCACATGGCATTTACTTTCTCCAGGGCAGGGAAAGCCAATCCAGCCTGAGCAGTAATGGTCTCCAGCAACCATAAAAGCGAAATGAAAAGTGACACTTTTCAACTCAGCAAAACACAAAAGTGAGCTCTCCTTCTCCACTCCTCTGAACACTTGAGTTTTTGCTCCCAGCCAGGGCTGTCAGTTTAGACTAGACTCAGCAAAGTGAAAGCCTCTGCTGAAAGCATTGTATCATCATCTTAATCTTTCTCCTCACACCTTCTTGTTTGTTAATTCATCTTTATTCGGGCTTTTGGTACTCACTATTATACTTGTTTTGTTTCTTATACCTCAGGCATCTGCAATGGTTTCTCATATGAAAAAAAGGTTGGACCTCAATTTTAATGTAATAAGGATCAAGTTGTGCTAAGTCTTGTGAGACCACTTCTTGTTTGCCTCTGGTGAGAATGTCTGTGGCTGTGCTGGAAAATTTCAAATCCTGTTTTTTCTGCATGCATAGGTCAATATTACTGAGCTGCTTTCTTTGGGAGAGGCAGTGGCTGCTGAGAACCCAAGATGAAGGTGCTGTAGCAGTGTACAGTACTGCTGATAGCAAATGTCTGTTTCTTAGCTGTTGTTGGAAGCAGAACACTACCGCAATCTTTAGAAATGCAAACGAATTCCTGGTCTGTTTCAAGAAATCAGGACAAAATCTCCCCTTTGTCTGTATATCTGTGCTTTCATCATTACTGATCCTTCCAGACCTGCTGAGAGGCCTCTTCCACCAACACTCCATGTCCAAGGTTTGGTTTTTCCTTCTGTACTTTCATTACTTCAAGTGCAATATTCATGTATGATTTTTTTATTCTCTTCAAATTACTTTCTATTACTTTCTATTCTTTCTAGAAGCTTTCTATTCTTCCTTGCTGTCATCTCTTCTCTTCTCTCTCAAGCCATCAATTACCAGAGTATTTCTCAGGAAGGCCTTAAGAAAACTAAGGAAAACTGTATAATAGTTTCTGGACCAGGACAGTGTTCTGTGTGTATGAAATCACTTTTAAGACAATTTCATTACCCTTCCATTTCCATCAGGGTTTTTTTGCTTCCTTGTCCATACAGAACTATGGAGAGCTACAGCTTTTGGCCAGCAGATCTTCACCTGTTGGCCACTAACACCTGGTACTTTTGTCTTCTCAAGAGCGAAGGCTTCTGAAACTTATGCACCCATGTTCACTGCTCCTCCCTCGTCCTATTTGCCTAATTATTTTGATTACATCATTGCTTAGTTACTTTGGTTGTATTTCCAGGCACAGGCTGTGTCCAAATGTGAAATATTTTCTAGACTTTCTGTATTAAAAAATAAATTAAATGGGAAAAAAATCAGATTTGCTGTTTCAACTTCTGTAACAGAACAGGACAAAGATTTCAGAGAATGTTTATAGGAAACCCATTCCCTGCTGTGGCAGTGGAAGACTGATGGTTTTCCAAGCAGCTCTCAGCCTTTGTGACAGCCTGCTGTCGATGTGTTAAATCTCTTAAGACCCAAACCATAGCCTTGTTCAAACACTTGACTTCTCCCCTGGGAAGCTTGCACGGCCAGAAATGGATTGCTGACCATTCCTGAAGGAAGTGTCCTGTCTTGTTCATTAAGTGGATGATGCTAATAAACCTTGAATCACCTATTAGTGAGTGGTTAAATACAGTGAGAGCAAATACACTCCATGCACACTTTCATTTCTCATGCTCAGAGAAATACAACAACCTGAGGTACAAGACAGGCATGACTTCTGCTCAGGAGAAAGGCAGGCCAGGCCCTAACAACAGCGATGTAATTAGCAAAAGGCTGGCTGGTGGTATGTTTTGAGAAATAATTCCTTGGTTGTGGATAAATTTTCAGGATTCCATTATGTTGGTATAGAGAGAGAGCTCAATAGATCCACGATGGAATAGAGAATTTAGTTTGTTTCATCGTGTAAGGATAAGAATTGGATGAAGTAGTTGCAAGGGGAATATATCATTCCCTAAATCCTGATATAAAATGGTAGTTCCCTCTTTCTGTCAATACTTTTAAGATTATTGCTTCTTTGTCTCACTGAAAGTCCAATTTAGAAGCCACTGGGGTTTCTTAAAATTTACAGGTTTTACTCTCTGGAAGTTTAAGCCTACAAGTTTATAAGCAGTTTTTCATATTTTGGTGAGCCAAAAGAGGGTAGATGCATAATTTCATGTCTTTTCAGAAATAGACAATGTGGTTTCTTTGTTCTTGCCAAAACTTTTTAGACTCTTAAATAAGTATAAAGCACTATGCAGTGCTGTAAATTTTAGACAATTTTTTTCCGTTTTATATGAAAGGACTGTGCCCATCTCTCTGTCCTTTCTCTCCTTTATACAAAATATAATGTAGGCGTATTTCTGTGAATGAATGGGGGTCAGTAAGCTCAGCAGTGATCTGGTATGTTTTACACAAGAATTAGGTGATTAACACATCGAAACAGGTAATTAGTGCAATGTCTCATAAAATCAGGCTTCGGTTTTATGAGATATCATTATCTGTTGATGTAATAAATTTAAGAAGTTATTAAAATCATGGCAATTTAGATCTACAGATAAAAACCTAGACCTATGTGTGCTTGAATTAATTTCGTTTCCATTACTTATTTTGGGATGGGTTATCTGCATTCTATTACATCAGGTGCATCAGAAGTAACTCCATGAATGACAAGTGAATTAATATTCGTTACAAATTTCATGGCCTGTAATGAGTGTGGGTATGTGGGTATTGGAAGGAAGCGAAAATCCTAAAGATGTAAAGGTATGAAACATTCTAACATGGACTTGTCTTGCAGTGAGAAAGCACAGCTTCCAGAAACCTACACTATTGTTTCAAAGAGAAATATTAAAAATTCCAACCCAGGTATTCATTTATGGATCAATAAATAGCAGGCATATAGTTTTATGGCAATGTTTAATCTCACATATGTAAAATGTCCTGTGATGTATGACCACTATTTATATTCATCCTAAGAGCTCGTCTACAGGAATGCTCAGAGTCCTTCCCTCGGGAACTCCACAGTTAAAATGAAAATGAACAGGAGAGCCTGGGAGAACAAATACATCCAAAGATGAAAAAATAATTTGTAAGTAGCAAGTCACAGAAAAATGCCACATTCTGATCAAGTGGAACACCGAGATTTCTGTCAGCTCTGGGCTGTGCCCCGAGTCACAGGGGCCAGCTCATTCTCACAAGAACTCTTCACTACCTGCTGCTTCTGCCCTCTTTCCCTTGCTCAGAAAAATTTATACGTTCATAACCTGCTTCAGAATCCTCTGCTTTCAGAAATGATCATTGCTGTTTGGGCAGAATAACTCTGAATGTGATGTTGGCTAAAGCTTGTTCTATTTAAGGGAAACAATAAGGAGAAATAAGGCATAACATGGTAATATCTCAGTCTGACCTCTGGGATCTGATAACTTTTCCATCAAATTACTGACTTAGCCCAAGTTGCTTTTGGCAAATTCCTGTTCCATAAGCTTATCTCTGTTCTCCTCTGTAATGAACCCAGTCCTGCTCCTGCAGTGGAGCTGTGTTTCTGTAAGGATGGCTTCAGCTTCCAGCCTTGGGACTGTGCAGTTCCTGTTGTCTGGCAGAGATGGATTTTAGGTGTGACCCAGTGCAGTAATTCTTGCTTTTCTAACACGTACTGATGATATGCTCACGTGGAGTTTCATGCTCTGGTTTTGACACATCTCATTTATGTAACAGTTTCAAGTTCAAAGGTGTCATGGTTCTCTTTACCGAGGAGGAGAGAGAAGCACCGGTGGATTCTGTGAATCACAGTGGATGCAGAAGACCTGTAATGAAAGGCAGAAATCCTTAACTTCCAGGTCTGTGCTGCATTCCCCAGATATTTAAACTGTGGAAAATGTCCCCTTGCCATTCAAGATATGTGGATTAATATATAACTCTTGGTTTAGAAATTACATCGTTCATATAATTAATTAACCCTGACATTGCTATTTCTGTGAGGTATCTTGTGCTCTCAGCACAAGTTTTCCGCCTCCTGACCTTTTGAAGAATCTGTATAGATTCAAAAAGAAAAAAAGTTGAAGAATGTCAGCCATTAAAACTCTGCAGTTGTTTCCAATTTGTCACTATTAAAATATGCATACTTTTTTAATTGGAATAAATGCTGACCTGTAAAGAAGACAAGAAACATTTCCAATTTAAAACAAACCAAGAAAAAAAACAACTCACCTCTCCTTGCATCTAGTGAATTTCAAGCTTGATAGATTATCCTTCAGATTCCAGATATGTTAAATCCTTCAGAGTGATATTCAGAGTATATATTGACAGTGCTACTCTCACATAAATGGGGAAAGTGACTTTGTGTTTTGAGCAAAAGGTGAGATATGGGACTGGTTAATTTATTTAGAAAAAAAATGAACAGAGGTTGTTGAACTAAAATTATTTTTTCCAGTATTTGTTCCGGTGACAATGATCTGAATTCTATCAATGGGGTTTTTTTCTACAAGAGTGATTGGATTTCTTCCTGTCCCTCTTTATTTTAAGAAAAAAATACTGGTTTAGGAGTGTCTGCCTTGATCTCTTAACTTTTTTCCAGTTGTGGTGTTGGTTTGGGTTTTTGTAAATAGACCAAAATATTGAACTATTCGAAAAAGCTATTTTTACCACTTGCCAGAGAGAGGAAATACTCCTTTTTTACCTCTCCAATACATTATCTCACCATCCATTGAGGATGGATATGAATATATAACTCATTGGTTGCTGTGAAACTAAATCATTTGTCTGGAAGGTTTAAATATCCTTGGATTTTAAGCCCTATGGACATGTAATTAAGAACATACGGAAGAGCACGAGCACTTGAGCTATGGCTCATACCCAATTCTGATGAATGATGTATGTGTAAGGGAAAGAGAATAGTTGGAATAACCACTAAATTAACTCTGACTCTTCTGGAAAGAGCATCACAGAGTCTAGAGCTTACCTCCCTTTGGCCTCAAGAAGGGACAGAACTGGTCAGGGAATCACAGAACTGTAGAATCCCAGATGCTTTGGGTTGGAAAGGACCTTAAAGCCCATCTTGTTCTACCCCCTGCCACGGGCAGGGACACCTTCACTGTCCCAGGCTGCTCCAAGCCCTGTCCAACCTGGCCTGGAACAATTCCAGGGATCCAGAGGCAGCCACAGCTTCTCTGGGCGCTCTGTGCCAGGACCTCCCCACCCCCATAAGGAGGAATTTCTCTCCAATATCCCATCTAAATCCACTCTTTTTCAGCTTAAAGCTATCCACCTTTTCCCTATCAAAAGCTCATGTCTGGGTTCTTTGCTTCAGTGCCATGGATTGTGAACCCAGATCCCAGAATGGATTTGAACCCAAATTTTCCACAATGGGTGAATATGCTAACAGGTGACTGGGATAAATCCCATAATACTGTCAAACTTGACAGAGACCGTACATTTTGTGCAAAACCACATAAGCCCTTCCACTGTCAAATGAAAGAGGGAATTTTATGCTCTCTGTTCCCCTCTGATATATGTTTGGCTGTCATCTTATTTCATAGTTGAGGCAATTGAAACACTGTTTAAATGTGTATCATAAACCTATAGATGAGAACATTTCCCTGCTGGATTTAAACCATTACCCCCAAAGGTGTTAAAGAAACCACGCTGTGTGTCACTTTTTAAGATCAAGGGGCATTTTTGATGTTAATGCCTAGAAAAGGCAGATGAACACTAACAGCTGCTTATGCACAGGCTGGTGAATTGAATAGGGAAATACTTCTGTTCTGGAAGTCAGATCTCCAGAGAAAAATGATAAATTGTGAGCATCCTTAAGTAAGAGTGATAGTCTCTAAGGATAGTTGAGCAAGGCTGATAATATAAAATATGTAAAACGGGGAAAATATTTAATACTTCTGTTTCTCTGCTCTAAAGAGTTGGAAGGGTTGTGTTAACAATATATACGGTGCTGCTGTGCTCAGGCATGCAGGAGAAATGCAATATATTAGTTCTCAAATCAGTAGTTTGTGAAATGCGTTTCTGGTATCCAGGGATTTTCAGGACTGTTGCACTGATAAGGAGTCAAGGGCAGTCTCCTCATGGGCTGGGATGGCTCTCCTGGGAGAAGAAGGGAACAGAAGAAAAGGAGCAGCGGATTAAGAGCTGGACATTTTAGTGTTTCTTTACTTCCAAATGCTGATTTTTTTTTTAACTCTTCAGTCTGCAGATATTTAAAGCTCTGCAGCAGTTTCAGGTCTGACTTAGAGCTGATGAATCACCTCATAAAAAGACCTTCTGTAGGAAGTTGTGGTGTACAAGGAGAACATTACACCGAGGGAAGTTTATTCCCATAGGAATTATGTGTGATTCCTGTGGGACAGACAGAAGGAGAAAGAAGAGAAACTTTCCCTATAGACCCCAGTAACGATGTTCTGGTATGAAAGTCACCCATGGGAGAAATACTTAGGAGGCCAGCAAAAATGGGGAGGAATATCTAAGATTCCAAGTCTTCTCCACTGTTTGATCACCTGATAGAATAACCTTGAAATTTTGCTGGCTTTTTTATACAAGGAAGCCAAAGTAAAAGCTTGGAGGAAGGGAAGGTTCAGCACCACCAAAGGATTTAAGACGAACTTGAAATTCAGGTTGTACCACCAGGGCTCAGATCCTGCAGAATTAGATTAATTGGAAGGAACTAAATATGCTCTTCTTTTCTGAAGTCTCTGAGCAAGAGGGAGAAAGAAAACATTCCAGATGTCTCCTTCCTGGGGACTTTCAGGTGAGAAGAGTTCCTTTGAAAGCAGAGGCGCAGTTTATTAAACTGCACCAAGTTTCATGATAGAAATCTGAGAAGCTATAACCAAGAACAATAACAAAAAAAAGTACTGTTTATTGTTACCCCTTGGCTGGACAGCTTGTTAAACTGAAAGTTCCAGTGGAAGAATTAGTATTAGTATTAGTATTAGTATTAGTATTAGTATTAGTATTAGTATTAGTATTGGTACTACTACTAAAAAAAAGAAACAGAGGACAGAGACAGTATTTTTTTGAGGCAATTCAGTTTTCTCACCCCTAAAAATTAAAAATAAAAAAGGAACATTTCTTGCTTAGAACTCTAGCATTCAGACTCCTAAACCCTGCATTTGGGCCAGGAAAGCCCCTGATTCAAACTCTGCAGCTTTTTGCTGTATTTTAGGTGATGTATCTGAATTTTCTCATTTTCTGGTTGCCTAATAGAACATAATTATTTTCTACACTTATGTTGTGTGAAACACATTTCAGTCTGCTGGCCTGAAGGAACTGCAACCTCACCATAACACTTTTATAGCTTGAGAGAATTTTTTACACCTGAAAACTGGGATTAAGATTGTAAATTCTTATAAAAGAACGTTGATACTCAGTTACATGTGGCTTTGTGATTGATGACTGTATCCTGCTCAGCTAATCTCAGTTTGCCAGTAAAGCAACTTTATGACTGTGAGAATTTTAGGTCCTTTGATTTCTGTGACAGATTCCTTAAAGCTGCTCGGGCTTTGCTGGATAATTGCTTCATCTTTAGGGCGTCGCTTTAGGCCCAGGGAAATGTGGCATCTTCTTTAAAACAGTCCCTGTACTTTTTGATCCGTTTGTAATCTACAGCATTAAACAAAGCAAAAGCAGGAACAGGAACAAATGACACCTAACCCCTTGCTTGGCTCCCTAGGGCAGTTTCAGAGTGGGCTGGCTGATACCCTGTTTGCTGAAGAAATCAAGGACAGAAGGAGAAAGCTGTAATGAGACTTGGTGAGTCTTGATTTGAATTTTTAGCATGTTTTTCCTTTCAGGTTAGGAACCATTTGTGGAAGATCTGTGGTTTTAAAATTGAAGTGAAGCCACAAAGCCTCCTGCCAGCAGAGTTAGTTTCTCTGGTTGTGCTTAAAATGGTTCCTCTGTTGCATGCACAAATCAGCTTCCTCTGTGAAAGCAGCAGAAAGCTCAGCTCAAAAGTGACTTGTATTGGTTTTGATGGAAGAATTTTAGGCCACGATTCTTACAGCTCTATTTCACAGTTTTCCCCCAAAGTTTCGCTGACTTTCCCCCGGTCAGAAACTGCAGCACCTCACCTGTGCAGTTGTCACATGGAGAGATTTTTGGCTGCTCAAAGCAGGAGTTTTTCCTGCACCTTGTCACATGCAGCACCAAGTTTGTTCAGCAGTGAATTTTGATAAAGTTGCACAAGAATATAAGCAGCACATCACAGTGTAATCCTCACTGGAAAAAAATTGTTGAGGGAGTAGCAAGTTCTGCTATTGCTCAGCAGGAGACAGAAATTCCTTCCTTCCTTAGTCTTTGAGCTCTTGGTTTAGAGAACCAGAATTGCTTCCAGAGTCCCTTTCAGTATCATCCCTATGGATAAACTGAGACCCTGACCAGTCCAGGTACAGTTACAAACATGTGAAGTTAGAGCAAAAATAAGGAAGGATTGGAGCAGAGCTGCACATTTTGCTGCCTGGACTATATTCTGCACCCTTACAATTTTGCAGGGTTCAGGTTTTCAGTTTGGTGAGAAAACTTTGTATGTTATTGTAGCAACACTTTGAGCCATGTGTTTTCTCTATTTTCTTTACATTTCTTCTTTTCACTTTATCACCTCACTTCCTCTATTCTGTTCTTTGATGCTGCTCTATCCTTTGATAAGTTTTCCACTGTTCTTTTGTACTTATTTTCCATTTGTTGTGTTTTTCTTTATTCTCTTACCAAATATTTTTTTCCTTTCTTATTCTCTAACTCCACTACTGTTATCATGCTTTCACCCCACATACATTCCTAAATTATCTCTCACAGGTCGCTTATGCTTATTTTTCTAGTGTTTCTGATTTTATTTCTGTTATTTTCTCTCAGGAAATAAAAACATGCCCATGCCCATATATACATAGTTGTTTTTTTCTAGTCACCCTCAAAGGAAAACTGAGCAATTATCATGAGGGAGGAGAAAGTATTCCAGGCAACAAAACCTGTGGGTGACTCTGCTTGAATTCCCCCTTACTGTTCCTGTAATTTGATGTGTTTGCACTCGTAGCTGGACTGATGACCTTTGCAGCCACCCTTGCACACTGCTGTCTTTATTACACTCATCCTTTCTTCACGGGTTCTTTTCTCTGATCCTCACACATCCAGGACCTGACTCCAGCGAGGCTTCACTTGTGCACATCTGCCCAGTGCAAAGGTAAAGCCTTGGGAGTGACTGGGAGCAGAGCTGTGCCTGTGCCTTGTCTTCCCCTCGGGGTTAAAGAGGCAGTGGCAGAACAAAAACCAGCACATCATGTGAGAGGTTCAGGCTCAGGATCCCTGAGCAGGGTGGCAGCAGCACTGAAGGACGTTTTTAGAAGTGATGGTGACTCCTGATCCCTCAGGACCAGGAGAACAGCAAGGGCAGGGGCTGAGTGACTTGGCTCCTGTGGATTTGGCTGTGGGGAGGCTCGTGGTCGCAGCCTAGAGGTAAATGTTCTCTGTGAGACCCACCAGGGGCTGGGCTTTCACGTTGGCCTGAAGCCTGAAACCCAACATTGAAGCAATACAAGATACTGCAGCTTCTTTGCGTCAGCAAAGAGTCCTTTTGGAAACATATTGCTTAAAGTATCATTCAACTGTAAAATAATTTAATGCATAAAGTAAACCTTGTTGACAACCCTTTTAGCAAAAGAAGCTATTAATAAAATAGATGCTTTCGTGAAAAACCTTTGAAACCTTGGGAAAACCCAGAACTCCTTCTGCTTGGAGCTGTTGTTCTTGAAACTCTGTTTTCTTCAGTTCTTTCATTCTTTTTTCTCTCTGTCCTGCCTTCTACCAGCAAGTGCCCTGAGACACCAGGGCTGCTGCCCTGTGCTGGGAGAGGCACAGCACCAGCCAGGCTGGCATTGAGCACGTCCCCTCGTGCCCGAGGGAAAGATGCCCTGGGAGTGTGTGGAGCGGGAAGTGAGGCAGCGGAGACAGGCTGCTCTTGTGCCTGAGCCGGGTGTTTGTGCCGCCTCCACCTCTGCCCACCGCTCCTCCTGGGGAAGGGGCAGCGGTGCCCCTCGATTTGCTTGCCTGGTGCGACAGGGCTCTGCTGGCACCTGCCTGCAGAGTCATTTGCAAACAGGCTCCATCGCTGGGGAGCAGAAATGTGTTTTTTTCGAACCCGAAGCAGATTTATAGTCTGGTTTCCTGTCAGATCTTTGCATTTTCCTTCTCCGCCCCTCCCAGTCTCTGACACACTTTTTCTTACTTTCTGTGTGGCTCTTTGCTCGTTCTGCCACCAGTGCCCCAGCCTCCTTCATTCCTGATTCTTCCGAAACTTTTGTGCTTTGGGGGCCAGGGGGTGTTTTACTCCTCGCATTTCCTTTGCTTTCCAACAGCTGCAGAGCACAAATAACCTCTCCAAGACTCCTGGAGAAACACCGACAATTGCATGGAAGCGACATAGAGAGTGCAGCCTGCAGCAGCTGCAGCGAGACAGCCGGTCACTCATGAGCACCCAAGGTAAGGAAAGCAGCTGTCAGAGCAGCTCCACCTCCTTGCTGGCTACCACAGCACTTGGCTCTGACCACTGAAAGTTCCACTTTCACCTTTTTTACGTTGATATTCAAGAGTTTCTTTGAAAATGGTTCCATTCGTTCTTTGCTTGCCCTCAACAGGTCTGGTACTTTGCATCCACTGACCCTTGGAGCCCAGGGCTCAGGGAAGCAAACAGGCTCTAGCTGGAGGTGCAAATGTGCACTGGGAAAGAGAGTTGATATTGAGGTCTGGAGAGGGGAGATGAAGGACTGATCATCAGCACTGGTCTCCAGGGAATTTCTGGTTCTGCCCATAGTATGTTGTGCTCTAGCTCTTTCTTTAAATCTCTTCACTGAGGTTTATGCTTTCTGTTAACTAGTAAAATCTTTCTTATTTGGTTTTCTTCCTCTTTTCATTTGTTCTTCTCACTTCCTTTATTCTATTCTCAACCCTCTGTATCTCTTATTATCTTTTTCACCATCTTTTTATGCCTTTTTTTATCAAGAGTATTTTCTGTGTGACAAATGTTTCCCTTGTTTGCTCCTTTCCTTTCCCTCTGCCTTCTTTCATCCCTGTGCAATAGACTGCACATCCTCCCTCAAGTTCCTAATCTCTCCCTCCTTCCCCTCTGTCAGTTCCCTCTTGATCTCTTGTTCCCCTTTCCTGTTGCTCCTCCAGCTTCACACACACGCTCCTACTTCCTGCTCCATCCCCTCTCTCATGGGTTTGCTGCCCTGGCATGTTCCTTTTGCCCACACAGAGGTGTTGCCTCTCCACTGGGCTGTCCTTGCACACAATGTCTCTTTCCTGTCATTCCCTTCCATGGATAGGTGCAGAATTTGCATATTTATAGTTTTGGGGATGGATCCCAAAATAAGAGACTCTTACACTTGCATAGCTTCCTTCCCGTTCTCAGACTCATATTTAGTCATTCACAACAAATAACCACTGTCATCCTGTCTCTCTGTTTCTTTCTCTCTCACAAACAGCATTTTCTAGCACCTGTAACCCCCTTTGTCTTCCTCTCCACTCTCAAATACAGCCACCCTGACTTTGTGTATTCTATCCCTTCTCTTTCTGCCATCCCACTCCTTCCTACCTCCTTACCACAACTCTCCACCAGGTTTCTCTATCTGTTTTTATCTTTATATTGCATTCAAACTGGGAGGAACTGCTGATGCAGATGGGCTTGCACTGCTGCCTTATGATCCCTGCTGCCAGCCTGCGGGGGAACAGAGGAAGTATTGCAGTCTCTCAGCTCCTCTTTCCTCTGCAGAATATGCAGCCTGAGCAGAGGAAGAGCTTAGTGATGGGACTGAAGGTAGATGAAGAGATGGGAGAGCACAATGCAAAATGGCTTTGGAAAAGTATATAAAACAGTTCTAGTTGATCATAAATCTTTTTACTAAACTTAATAAACTGCTGGAATTCCTTCCCCACAGCAGAATTTTATCTGACTGGCATCGTTTTTGTCCTGTTGATTCCTATGGGATTTCAAGTCTCAGAGGCAGAAGTTCTCAACTCTAATTCTGTAGCAGGAGTAACTTTGCTCCTAGGATCTGGAAACAGCTCATGTCTCTTATACCAGACATATTGGTGAGTCACCAAGATCAGGCATGGCTAAAAACTGCATCCAAGGACAATATCTGGTATTATTCCTTGTTTAAATTCGTATGCTTTGAATCAGATATGACAAATAAGTGCATTTCTTTGGTGAAGTTTTTAGCCTCACCTTCTTAAGAAGGACTATTGAGACTGAAGATTTATTTCTATGGATGTTCTGATGTGGTCTTTTGGGAACTGAATAAGTATCACCTATTAAACTCAGCTGAATTAATAAGAGAATTATTATGTGGGAGAATTCTCTTAGCAATCTGTCCTGCTCTCTCAAATTGTCCATCTCCTTATGAGTGAAAAGAGCTCAAATTTTATGTTTGCAGTTATAAGATATCCTTTCTGATTCAGAGCTAGAAAACTGTGGCCTTTGCACTGTGAGCATTCTCTTCTGAATACAGAAACAGCTACCTTAAAATATCTTTGCCTTTTGGAACTTGCAAAAAGTCCACAAGCCTAGAACAATAAAATAAGAGATGCTCATTTTATACATACGGGTCTAATATGACTTTCTTACTCTGTTGCAACTCACTTTGTGATGGGAACAGCATCCGTATTCCTTTGAGTCATTCTACAAAATTTGTGGATTTTGTGCCTTGTTTTGTCAGTATTTTTTGCCCCTATTACTGGTTCTTTTTGTAAAGGCTTGATATGTGTGTATATGTCCAGTTTCTTGACTCATGTGTCTGGCAGAGGAGAAATTTCATCAGGAAAGTGCCTGGAAACTTTCTATCCTACTCAGCAAATTTCTGTATCAAGAGAGCCAACCCCAGAACAGAAATTCAGAATCACGGGTTTGACTCTCTGTTCTTATGCGAATAGTTACTTCCAATGAGACTTAACTCTGAATTAAGAGAACAATGACCTTTTAATGTGGGTGAAAAGAGAGACCCATCTGACTGCATGTATCTGTTCCAATCAGAGACAATTTGGACCTTCTCTAGAAGGATGGATCCCAAATGTGCTAGAGATACCAGAATGCCATATACCAAATGACCTTGGTTTCTATACTGTTGCTGGGTGAAAGTTTTCATCAGATATATGGAATGATTGCTCAGAGAGGATGAAATTTATAGAGAACCTTAGCTACCCACTTGTTAGCAGATGGCTCAACTCTCTCTTTGATATTGAAATACATCTTTCATGAAATACAAATCTTTCACTTAGATATGGTCATTAAGTTGTGTAACTGATGGTGGAGTTTGACCTGTGGCAGCTTTCTTTGGCAGCAGCCTACACAGCAATCTAAACTTAAAAAGAAATATGGAACTAGGCCTTGTGATTTTCAAACTGAAGGGTAAAACCATAAACCCCACCAAGTCTGGTCAAGTTTAGCCACTGATATAAGGGAAATATTCTTTGTCTCTTGTCTGTTTTGCCATTGCTGTCTGTAGGATTTGCATTTGCAGAAGCCTGTCTGCCTTGCTGCGAATCCAGCATCTGCAGTGAATCTGCAATTCCTTTTTCAGAACAAATGATGGGGTTTTACAGGTCTGCATATAATAAGATTCTCCATCTCCACCCTTCCCCCAAATTTTCTCTTAAGTGCTGCCTTCACCCTCTAGTCTGGGTCACTTATTTAGTAGCAATGAACATTTTCAGGAAGGTAACCTTTCTGCTTGTGATTTGTTCAAGGACTCTGGAATTACAGTGGTTGCTGTCAAATGTATATAATTGGTGTCTGTGGCACACATCCAATGAGTGATAAAAGCCTCGTTGTCTCTGCTGCTTTCGTCTGTATTCTCTCCCTATATCACCCTCTCACTTCTGCTCCTCCCAGGCAAGAGGAGGATGCAGTGCCAGGCTGTTTAAAGTGCAGTTTGACAAAGCAGCAGCTCTGCCAGATTCCCTGTCACCGTGTCCCAGCTCTGGGCAGTGGATTCCCTTGGCTGAGGTTTGCACACTGACTTAAGTTAAGCACGAAGGTCTCCTCTGAGCTTTGATTTCAAACACCTCCCCTCATGACCTTCTTCCAGATATTTGGGCTCTAGGAAGGGTGATTGTGAGTACCATGAATTCACAGCCTTAATGATCTACATGTAACATTCTACCAGCAGGTAAGAACTTTGTGCTTTCATATGCAAAAGGCAAACATGCAGGGTGGGTTTTCCACAGCTCACAAAAGTACATTACTAATAGCACCCAAAATTGGCAACGTGTTATACACTGTCTGCCCCCAGTGCTGAACGTGTGGTGAGGAGAATATTCCTGTCATGTTAGTCCTGCAAAACCTATTTTATCTTCAGGGCTGGATGGGGCATTACTTTCTAATGCTGTCTACTTCAGTGAATCTGTTTAGCAGCTCAAGAGGAAAGAGAAATTTGTCAAATCTCACTGGAAATCTATCAGAAATGTCAAATGAAATGCTGTAACATTCTGGTTTTGTCAAAAGGATAAATGTAGATACAGCTGTGTGTGTGATATTATTTGTAGTAATTGTTGCCTCAGTGAATTTGTCTGTGAAGTAACTCGGTGTAGTATTAAGGGAAGTGTTTGTTCTGGTCCCTGAGGCTGGCTTGGCCTTACACAAAGGTACTTGTTATTTGCTCAAGCCAGCCCTGGATTTTGGAGTTCAGGGGAGGAATCAGCTTCAGTGTAGCCAAGGAAAGGATTCCCACTGGCCCTCTGAGCACCAGGCAAATTCTCCTTAGGTTGTAATTGAGATGCTGAAGACCAAATGTAGCATAAGGTTTCTGTTTAAAATGGGATAAGGATTTTTTTTTCCCATCTGCATGCAGAAAAAGCTGTATGTAGCAGTACATATATGGTTGTCATTAGGAGCTGAAGAATTGTTTTCACTTCATTTTTATAGCTCTAAATACGTATAAACATCTCCAGTCTGGCTGTGCTCATACTTGAAATCAGTCTGAGTGTACTTAATAGGTTGTTACATACATTTAATGTATTTGAGCACAAAAATAAATTCCTCCAAGATTTGAAACACTAATAAAGACACCTTTCAAGTATTTCCCTCTGGAGATTCTGAATCCTGATGAAACTGAGAAAAGACCCAAAGGGTCTTTCAACCCTTTTTACACCAAATACATTTCCAAACTACGGTTAAAATGGTGACTGAAACTTTTCTCTTTGATCATGAACTCAAAAATTATCACATTTATAAGATCATTTGAAGGCTTTTGGCTTTTAACAACTCAATTCAAATACCAATGACCAATTACTCCCTGGCCAAACTGGTCTGTTGCATGGAGTCTGTGTTTAAAAGAACCTTTTCTGCCTGGTTGCAATTTTGTGTGGATCCTCTCCAAAGCCTACTGGTGCATCCCAATCTTTTACAAGAACAAGTCAGAGTGTCTATCCAGCATCTGCTTTCTGCATCTCATTGCTTGGCTTCTTCTGAATCACAGAATTATTTAGGTTGGAAAAGACCTTTGAGGTCCCTGAGTCCAACTGTTAACCCAGCACTGCCAAGTCCGGCACTAAATCGTGTCTCGGAGCACCATGTGAAGGTAGTTTGCATTCCATATGGTTTTTGTAGTTTATAATGAGGTAGTTAGTGAGATCATCAAACTCTTTTCACTAATGATTTGCAGCAATTGAAAATAGAAAATTCCATAAATTTTTTTCCACCTTCTTTACTATTGCTGAGCTGATTTTTTCCTGAGGAAAAAAAAAAACAAGCTTAAGGTAAGATTCTTCCCTGCTGCTACACCGCCAGTCTTCCTTCACAGTTCCTGCCAAAGGAAGTCAGAATAAGTCTCAAAATTTAATTGTTTAAGAATCTTTTGTTGTGTGCTTCATCCATCCAGTAACGTATTCCTCTATTTCCAGTTACATATTTTTCAGAAAGACCCAAGACTTACACGTTTTATTTTAGAAGGTTTAATTTCCTTCTGTCTTTTATTCTCTCTTTTTTGCAATTTATGCTACGAAAGATACCAAGGTAGTCTGAGACAAAACAATGTTTAAGCTTTCATTTCAGAATCGAAAAAAATGTGTTTTCTTCTTGCTTGAGTTGTTCAAAAAAAGTGAAGGAGTTTTACATTTCCCAAAAGGCTGGAAACGCTGAATCTGTTGGGTGTTTTAATCCGTGAGTCTGTGGCCTGAAGGAAAAATGATACTTGAATATTTTCATAAGGAGTGTTACACTACAGAATGTTGTTTTTGTGACTCATCCATATCCACACTGAGAGCAGCACCCAGGCAGTTTTGCTGGATAAAACACTATTGACAGCAGCACCTTCGCTGAATCACTGCCCAGCAAGGCTGCACACCTGGGAGCCTGGGGCCGGCTCCATGTTGGCCTTGGAAGCCATGTGAGAATACAACATCAGGAAGAATATTCCACCAGCAAGGAACAGCTGGAAAACGCTCGGTCTGAGGCAGAAATGATCAGAATTTGAATGCCCCTTTGAAGGCTGTGGATTCAGTGACAAGCTCCTGATACACTGGAGTATGTGCTGCAATGCAGAAAAATGTAAACTCGTTGCAACTGCATCATTGCAACATGATACTAGTGCAGAAATCCAAAGCTACTTGAGCAGGATAGTATTAGAAATCTTGAATGAATTTAGAAATTTTGGCTGTTGAATAACCAGTGCCATCAGCACAGATCAAGTAGAGTGTCTGCACAAAGGGATTGAACAGCAAAAAATATTTGCACATTCAAATATTGCAAGGAAAGAACATGAGAACAGGCAGAGGGGGGGTTGTTACTGCTCCTTTGGTCCTCGCAGGACATCCCAAGCCCTCTCTCCCTTCCACCTGACCAGTTTGTCTGACTCCCCTGACTTGTCTTCTTTAATATCTCATTTCCTTCTCCTCTCTGATTCTGATTCCCAGCCCATGCATGGGGGTCCTGTCAAATGAGAGAAGGCATCTGGCAAACTCCTCTCTCTAACAGACTTTAGAGCTGAAGGCATCACTCTCCTCCAGTTTGTGACAGCAACTGAAAAAAAAACCTGCCTGAAAGCAGAGACAGGCCTTTGTGCTTTAGCAAGCTCTAAACTCTCTAAACAAAGCCAGATTTTCATCTGGGATATTCTTCCAGTTCTTTTCTCTTGCGGAGAATGTTTCACACGGACAGTTGCCTGTAGTAATCCAGGTTGTTCCGGTTGCCGTGCTGAGTGTCAGATCAGAGCATCAGCTTCTGAGGGCTGGGCAATGCCACATCCTGGCATTCTGTACTGCACTGTCTGTGTCTAGATGCGGTTCCTGCCCACCTCTCCTCTCCCCTCCCGTGGAGGCAGAGAACTCTGTAACCTCAGACCAGAAATTTTTTCTACCATGAACTTGGCCTGACACAAGCCCAAGAGTAACTGTACAGATATGTGCTGCCCAAACCAACAATCCTTATTTCCTCCAAAGGAAAGCCAGTGAGTGGAGTGAGTGCCTTCTGATGGTTGAATGTGGATTCTGAGCCACCAGCTGGACCATTCTGTCCTGAAAAGGAACAGAAACATTTTTGGCTGAGTGCTAAAAGTTTGCATATAAGAATCCAAAAGGAGCATATGGCCATTGCTTTAAACTTGCCTTATTCTTTAGAAATATGCTTCACCAGAATTATCCATTTCAGACCCTCTAACTGTGGAGTGAGAAAGTTTAATTCACTTTTTTTTCCTTGCTAGAATAAGTGGCATCATAAACACTAGAAAGAAACAGAGTTATTTCAGGAATTTGAACTGAGATAAGTCTGATTTACAGACTTCCATCACTACTCCACTGAAGGTACCAGAGGCTGTGCATCAGCTGTTTGAAGAAAGCTGTTGGTCCTTGCTCAACTCCACCATTCACCTCAGCACCAGCACTGCTGATAAAATATGCAGTGTTACCCAAGTCAGTCTTGGTGATAACATGTCTGGGTGTGGCTCTTTGCTATTGCGAGTCACTGATCATGTAACAGTGATATGAAATTGTCCTGATGTATACAAGTAACCAGGACCACCACTAATAAACTGCTTTTTACCCCCGAGAATGCTGTCATTGAGAGCACCCAAGGGGCTTTAGAAGAGTTATTTCTAAAGCTTTTCTAGCAATCCAGGAATTATTAATAATTAGTCGCTCTCAGGAAAAGTCCTGTAAACACTTCCTCCCACACTGATTGCTGTGAACTATTTCAGTGTGAGTGTGGGGAGAAAGCAGAGCTTTGTGGTTACTGCAGTTCCCCAGCCCTTGCAGAGCTCTCCCACGGCGTTTGCCTGCGTCGCACCGAGTCCCCCGTCCTGTGATGCTCTGTGTTCTGTGCTCCCTCACCGAGGCACCGAGTGGGGCACCAGGAGAGTACCTGTCCCTGCCTTCAGCTCAGGGAACTGTGCTGCTGTGCAACAAAGGCACTTGTGAAACCCCCTCCTGCAGACTTGGGTGGCTGAAGCCAGAGCAAGAGCTCCCGACCTCTCAAGAGCTCAGGGAGAAGGTGGCAGAGGAAGCTCCCAGCAGACAGAGTTCCACCCAGTAATGCCGACCTCAGTGCTGATGTCAGCCTAGGACACAGCTTCTAAAATTGCTAATAATGAAAAAGCTGGACACACTTCTATTCGAAGAGGC
This sequence comes from Oreocharis arfaki, assembly GCA_013398015.1. Taxonomy (NCBI): domain Eukaryota; kingdom Metazoa; phylum Chordata; class Aves; order Passeriformes; family Paramythiidae; genus Oreocharis; species Oreocharis arfaki. Next base: position 51,082 of record VZRR01009626.1, on the reverse strand, counting down.
TTTTTAAATTCTCCATATGCTTCGTTTAAAAAAACTCCTTTAATCTTTCTGATGTTTGCAGTACCCTGGAGAATAATGAGAGTTCTTTTCTCATTTGATGAGTCTATTGCTTTTACAGGATTTGAAACACTTGCTGACCTGAGTAGCTTATGACAAAACAGGATTTTGAATTCAGATCCAACTTGCTCTGCCTTGCTTCTTTTTCTAATCCAGAGTGAACCTTATCTGCTGTTAGTTTGTATTTCGCATGATGGGGTGTCATGCTGGAGTAATTACTGCCACAGAGAGGACAGAAGGGCCTTGCTCTCAGAGGGGGAAACCTGTGCATCATGCCTAAAAAATCTGAAAGAGGAGTGGAGAAAAGCAGGAGTTAAACTGGCTCCTGCATAACAGTTCCTTTGTCTTACGCTTGATGTTCCACCCCTGTGCCTAATTCCTCAGTCTCGTCTTCCATGGTGACTTCGTTAGCAATGAGATGCTAATTAAATTTCATATTTACGATTAGAAAATAAAATCGTTGGACCTTTTTTAAATAGATTTTTATGAGTTTTGGCTCAGTTAGCTGAGTCAGCAGCATGGATTCTGCAAGGCTGAACTCACCGGCTTTGAAAAAAAAAAGATAAATAGAGCAACTAATGATGAAAGGAGAGTCTAATCTAAAACCTCATACAGTTTCTACACTGTATTAGCTTTTGAGCATAAGAAAAATAAATTTGTTTTGGTTCCTCGTAGAAAGTCATGTAGAAAGAACCCTTCTTTTATTATGTCTCAGAGGGTTCAAAGCTTAAAATTTCATTTAATTCTTCAAATCTCAGTTGTGGCTGGAGACAATATGCTGAAAAGAGATTGATGCATCAGCAGTGTTTGTCATCACCTGTTAGCTGTCAAAATATTTATTTCACAGCTTAGAATTGACACAGGTAAGCACTGGCACACAGCATCTGCCCCCTTCCCCATGGAATGTGCACTGCTGGAGAGTTTATACAACACTAGAGAACCAGAACTACTTAAATGCTGCTGCCAGCCAGATTTATAGGTGCTATAGAGAGCAGTTCCCTATTCATGTAAAAATTAGCACCTCACAAAGCTTTAAAAGCCCATTTTTCCAATACTTAGAATTTGAAGAATGTTCCAGTTGTGGGAAGATTTTTGAAAGCGCTCAACTTCAATTTAAGTGTGTACAGAACCCTGATTTTAAGAAGTGCTTAACGCTCAGCAGCCCTGTGATTCATAACACCACCTTATCCCACGCTCCGAGGCAAGGCTGGCAAAAATCTGCCCATTTATTTTGATGCCTAAATGCCACCTGTGCTCTTAGAAAATCTGACCCTAATTACGAGCTGTGCCCTGGAGCAGGAATGGGAAATAGGGGAGATCAATCCTCGCTCGTGGGAGCCGTTTGCTCGTGCTCATCTCGTGTGCAACCTCACCTCAGACACAAATGCAACACCGCACTTAAGACAAAGGCTCCTCTGCACATTCTGCAAATGGTTTTGTTGTCAGCCTGTGCTAAGGAATTGTTGCGCTTCAAGGCATAAGTTAGGAGAATAAAACAAACCTCCCCTGATTTTGAGCTGGTTACCACCCTTTGTACTGTTAAACATCTCCTGAAGATCAGGGTTTGGGTGCAAATAATCCCACAAATCTTGATTTTGTAGTAGATTTTGTAGATGTTGTTTTAATAGCAGCCGCCCATCCTTAAAGGCTGGGATGCTCACAGATGGAATGTAATTCTGGCATCACTTTACAGTTGTTATTTTCACAAATATTTATTTCCACAGTCAGCAGAGAATTCAATACAATTCTCATACTTCTTCTTACTTTGACTCGTGGTCAAGAACCACACCAGGTGAAGACAAATAGTCAGATTTGTTGCTATTTTAGTACTTTAATTCTCTGGTCTCTTCAAAAAAAAAAAAAAAAAATACATATGAACCATGAACTGAACTGGCCAGAGTTTCTTGGTGAGACCAGAGTTTAGTCTCTTCCCATGGTTAGTTAATTCTTTGGGGATAAATTTTCCACATGAAAGCTTTACAGTATTTTATTCTCTATCTTCAGAGCAATGGGCTTAGTTATGGAGAGAGCAACAGACGATGCTTAATTCCCCCTCGCAATGCTTTGAACATAGGAAATATAGAATTGCCAAGTATTTGGCATTATCTCTTCCCCAAGACAGCAAGACAAGGTCATGGAGACATTACCACTACAGAAATAATGGACAGACAATGTACAAACAGACCGTTTTTCCTTTTGATTGCTGCAGAAATGACTTACAGGAGCCCTTCTGCAAGACAGAGAGCGAACTGTCTCTCTGTTTTCCAGAGATTGCTTTCCTGCTCTTAATTGCAGGCCTTTGGTGACAGGGCATGGTTAAGGAAACCCAGCTGGGTTCTCTGCAGGAAAAAGGGACCTGCTTGAGGTTCTCCTCAGGCTCTTTCTGCTCCATGCAGAGCCCTCAGCTCTCCGTGGCTGTGAGAGCACTTCCTCTAAGACTTTCCTCAGCAGTGGTGTCACATTTGAAAGTTACCCACAAGATCTGTTCAGAAGAAAAGGGAAGTAAGGCAGCCCCCAGCACCTTTCTGCCTGCTATATATAGCCTGTAAGTCTGAGAGAGAGGGTGGTGGGTGTAGGTTTCCGGAGCTGCGTGACACAGCCCCACAACACTGGTGAAAAAAGAGAGGGCACGGAGCAAGAAGAGGAGGTGACCAGAAAGCACAAGCGGGGAAGATCTGTTCATAAAACAGGCACAACCATTTCCATGTGCAAGGAGTAAAATACCAATCTCCTTCTGATTCCTGGTGAGGGTTTGCCCTTCCTAGGCCAGGCTGCTGTGATTTGCTGTAGGCTTTTTCTCGCTAAATGGAATCCAGTTGTCATCTGTGTGTGTTGTGTGCTGCTGGCTGAGATGTTCCTGCAGCTCTGAGCAAGGTGCAAGGACTTGGCCAAGGAGCAGAGCACCCAGGACTATGGCAGACCGTGGCTGGGAGTGAAGCTCACCTCTTCCAGTGAGGTGTTGGTTGTGTAAGGTATGTATGGCATTGTTGCAGCTACAGTGGAGCTACAGGAGAGCAGCCTGCTCTTTAAAATTAGAGTCTATTTTAAAGTAGTAGTTACAAAGAGGCCACAAAAAGGAATAAGGTGTGGATACCTGGTCTATCTACATAACCTATGCAATTACATAAGCCTTTAGGAGGTCTGCATTTACAGACCTTTAGGAGACTGGCCAATGTTTGATCCAACAGGATATGTTGTTGGAAATTAGAAGCTGAACACGACTGGGTGAGTGTTCACAGAGCTAGGTGGGAGCTATTACACCTTTGCAGAGGATTTAAGATATTCAACTGAATCACATTCTCATCACAGTCAGTGCATGCTGCTCTTGTAGTGCAGTGAACAGTTTGCATGGGGGCTGTTTTTCATGTATTTGGAGTAGTTTGTTAAGGTTGATCTTAATCGGAGGGTTATGAGAGCTGGCTTCTTATCTGTTCTTTCTTTGTATTTTGTGTGTTTTGAGTAGCTGTGGGATTCCTTAACTGCTGGAGCTGTGTCAGGGGAGGTTTAGGTTGGATATTAGGAAAAGGTTCTTCACCAGATGTTAGTGAGGCACTGACCAGGTTCCCCAGGGAATGGGCACAGCCGCAAGGCTGCCAGAGCTCCAGGAGAGTTTGGACACCGTTCCCAGGCACAGGGGGGAATTGTTGGGTGTCCTGTGCAGGGCCAGGAGCTGGACTGGCTGATCCTTGTGGGTCCCTTCCAACTCAGAAGATTCCACAATACTATGACTCTCCACGTAGATTTCTGTCTTATTTTCCAACCATATTATAAAGCCTGCTGTATGAAATATTATTTTCAAACTTTCCCAGGCCATGGTGAATTACAGTGAGATTATCTGACAGTATTCAAGATTGGAGTGTGACCTTTTTCTGTTTTAAGAATGGCCTACACATTTACCGTCAATTGTTTCTGAATTTGGAGATTAAGAGAGTGCAGTCCTCTCCTCGAATGCGTTCTGTGTTAGCCTTTGACTGCCTGGAGATGAGAATATCACCTACAGACGGTCATTATCTGACTAGATGGAAAGTGTTCTTCTCTCTGTTATTTTTTTAAACTTCTGTAATGTAAGAGTTTGTAGAAAGTGACAATTTTTTCAAGAAACAGACTAAGTAGGAGTTCTGTTTGGCAGAGCTACAATTCTTTGTCTCTCCCTGATGTGACTTGTATTAATAGAAGTGAAATGTTAACAGCACTGATAAGAATCAGGCTGTGTGTGCCAGGGGTGTGCGGGTTTCATATGTACCAGCCAACGAACCTTTGTCCTTACCAGGTTCTTACACAGCTCAGTCTGTGGAGATCCCCCACAAACACTGGCTCTCTGTACCAAAGGATGTGCTGGGGTTTGTAATCCGAGCACACATTTACTGGGACCTAACCTACTGTCATCAAAGCCATTTGCATCTTTGAGCAACTTGAATTTTTAATTCAAGACTCCTCCTAAACACACAGGACTTGCCCCCAGCTGTGCCTCCTCCTCCTCCTCCTCCTGAGCTGGGGAGAATCTCATTATCAATTGTAAAAACAAAGTCAGTCGGTCTAAAGAAAAAAATTAACCTGGGACCCAGTAATGACTTCTGGGCCAGCATTCTCAGAAGGCTCAGCAGCCTGAGGACGACAGCTTCTTTCTTAGATCTGGCTTCTAGCACACATTAGTTGAAAGGAAATGCTTGTGTCAGTAGCTGATGCTCCAGAACAGAAGGGCAGCTATATAAACATATTTGCACTGCGTTGGCACAGCGATTTCTGCTGCCCTCCTCATCACCATGCGGAACAGGACGGAGCACGTGTAGATTAAAGCATTTATTAAATGTCAGGCACTCAGCTCTCCACTGCTACTTTGCAAATCCTTTAAAATAGATGCACTGAAGTCCTGTGGTAAATTATTTATTTTAATTACTCTGCCATTATCTTGATTTGCATTCTCAGAAGTAACGCTGATTTCTAATGTTTCCAGATCTGTGGAAGATCCTTCCCTATTTATTCCCACATTCCTTGCCTTTGCCTTTAGGAAGGCCTTTCCTATTCTCATCTCTGTCTCACTTTTGTTCCTCACTTTCATTCTGTTCAGTTCCTCTTCCTCTAACTTTCTTTTTCTGTTCTCTTTTTATATTTCCTTTTCCCTTGACCTCACCATTTTTTACCCTCAAATCTCATCTTTCTCTCCCCTCTTCACTTTTTTTTCTGTATGTCTCATTGTTCATACGTCTCATTTCTCATTTACTTTTACACATATTAGTGTTGAATAATGGCAGTATGGCAGTTTCTGAAACGTGGGTATCAGATTCTCAAACAATATGTGAAAACAGAATAATATCCATCTAATCCCCAGTGTAGATATTGGCATCAGGAGGGCAAATCTCTCTCCATGGGCCCCAGAGGGAACCCAAGTGAGTCAGGGTGGCTGGATACCAATCTTTGGAGAGCATGCCAAGGTGGAAGTATAAAATGGTGGAATGAAGAGCTTTGAGCAGAGCATTTTCCATTCACTAGAGAGGAACTGGATTTTTAAATTCATGCCTAATTCAAAATGGTGAGATTAATCCACCCTCAAAATTTGCTCCTCTCTCAACAGTGCTTAAACTGTGTGCTACTGCCAGAGCTGGAAGCAGCTTCATTGTTTGTAGGAAACAGTGACACAGAAAATGACAGTTGTCAAAACATCGTTTGAGCTATTTGCAGAGGAGGATTTTTCCATTGTCTTTGTTTATTATCAATAATGTGTGTGCTACAACCAAAGCTGATTGGATGCTGCCTGTTCGAGGCAGCACAACCTGCTCTCAGTTGGCCATTGAGCAAAATGAGTCACTTCCTTCCTGTGAGATCAGGGGATGGGAGCTCGGAGCCTCTAAAGCTGCCAGACTCGAGGAAGAGGTGCACCAGATACTGCCAGCAGGTGGGGTGTAAATGGGAAAGATCTCAGCCTTCATGAAACAGAAATCATTACAGGATCCTAAGGAGTATTGCTGCACTGACTGGGGTCTTTGCAGCAGTACTGCATTGGGCAAAATAATGTTCTTAATGTGTAAATAGTTTTCCTCCAGAAAGCAATAGGAATTGTATAGAATTCCATTTGCAGTTTCAAAACACGCAGAAGCTCAATGCAGTGAGTGTGGAATTCGGTTCATTCATGGCTCAGCTCTCAGGCAGTCTTGTCCTGCAGTGTGGAGCACTCGTCTGCTTTTGTTGCACACGGTGTTTTCTGGTTTAGCTGGCTCTAAGCAAACTGTTGGGTGTCCTGACTGACACCACCAATAACTGATCCGTGCTTTATGTATGAGTTACCCTTCCTTTTTTTCCTGAGATGGCGTTTTGTACGGATCTGTTCTTAGGAAAGTAAATAAAGACAAAGAAAGCAATAATTAAAGATAGTTCCAGGAGTATTAATTCCTCTGACCCCCGTTCTGTTAGGACAGGAATAGTAATTAGACATAAATCTCTGATGTGTTCCATTGCTTGGTTCGGTTTTTTTTTCAGAGGGCAGAAGTATTGAATGAGAGTAACAGAATAAAAACCTTCATTTCTTTTTCTCTCACTTGGATGTTGAGCTTATAGTTATGAAAATGAAGGGGTTTTTTTCTCTCTCTTCTGAAGCCAGATGAAGATGCCTCCAGAGCTCTCTGAACCAGTTAGGGAGTCCTGGTTTGCTTCCTTCTGCATCTCTTCTATTCAGAAAATGGGAGTACTACTCATGTTAGCTACTGAAGATCTAGATTTGCCTCCCTGAAGCCTTGCAGGTCTGCTGGCGTTCGGGGTTTCTTTTGTCAGCTGTGTGGAATGGGAAGATTGACTCAATTGAATTGAATAAGACATTTTTGTGCAAAAATAATCCTATTTTGTGTTTAAAACTTCTTGCTCTTTTATTACTTTAGTATCTCTTATTCAATTTTGTTTCTTTTATATTTTGTTGCAATAAGTAAGCTGGTTGAATCTCTCATATAAAGAAGGGGTTCTGACACACACAGAATGGTTCTTTTCATGTGCATCATGAAAACAGAAATACAGCCCAGCCCACTCAACAGTGCTGCTGCCTTCAGAAAGTGTTCTGAGGCCTGTGAAGTCTGAAGTAATAAAACTGCACTAATAATAAATATTTTTCTGGGGACTTTCCATCTCAGTGGCTCCATGTACTTTGCAGTCACTAATTAACAAGTCCTATTTTGTCATAAACATGCCCATGCCAGCCTTGTTTTCAGGTGGGGACACTGAGGTAGAAAGAATGGATACAAAGTGCAAATTCTTAAAGGCAGATGAAGACACTGCCTCGTCTCCTTTGGGAGTCTGGATTTAGACATCTGTACTGAAAATTTGCAAGGATAGGTAAGCAAATTTAGTCCTCTTTATCAATGTTTAAGCCTTTTAAAAGTGGTTTTCAGTACCACAGAACATCCAGAGAGCAGCCAGAATAACTGGAAACTGCTGGTATTCAGCGTTTCAGAAAGCCTGGAGGGCACACAGAGCTCTCCTGTCCTTAAGCAAAGGAATATAATTTCCTTATCACACTTTAAACTGTGACTTTCCTCTAAAAGTAAAAATAATTCTAAATCCCTTTGTGGTTTTGTGGTTCTCTGATATTGCAAATCTGCACATATCCACACAAGCAGCTTTTGAGAAAATCACCCAATTGTTGCACTTTGTCATGTGAGGTGCTGTACAAACTGCAGGGAGAACAGCCATTGCCCCACGGACTCTGGAGATGTGCAGAGAAAGAGGATGTAGAACAACACCCTCAGAATGCTGAGGATAATTGGACACACAGAGTGTTGTTTTCATCTTTATTTTTGGTTTAAAGTACGATGATTTATATGTAATTCTTTCATACTTAGAATTTAACATAAAATTCCGTTCCTGTTAACTTATAATAAGCAAAACATTTTGTGTGCTGTGGTTTCCTTTTAAATACTGCCAGTCTGTGAGCATCTGTGACAAATGCAGAAATCCAAAACATTTCAATAGATTACCTCTTCCAAAATAAACTTTCTTCTGCTTCTCAGTACAAAGACAAAACCCTTTTTTCGTATTTCACAAAGGGGATATCAGGAAATCAGAAACCTGAGCTGAAAGCTGCATTTGCAGCTGGCTGCACAGCAGTTCCTGACTATTGACAGGCTGGCAGGAATTGAGAGCACAGGGATGCAAATAATTAAACAGCTGAAGGGTTAATTTCTGCACCATCATCAGACAAAGCACAAAAAACAAAAATGAAGCTTTAGATGTGACCTGATGATGAGCACTTTATAGAACCCCTGGGTCTGAAGCCTGCAGGCTTTATTCCCTTGATCAGTGGAGAGCGTCACTGACATATGAGAGCGTGGAGTCTGAGTGAGAACAGAGAGCAGCTTTAACTGCAAGGTGATTTGTTCAGCTGAAAAATACACCACGAGAAAACCAGCAAACATACAGAACAATTCATTTGTGTGTAACAGCCAGCAGAAGGATAGTCCCTGAGAGAGAAAAGGAGACAAGGGGAGCAGAGTGTTCCTTTTAATGTAAAAAGGGATTCTCTCTTTTATTTGTCTACATCTACAGAGACCTTTGAAATAGATGGAACTAGCTGAGATTATTACTGGATTAAGCTCTCCTGCAGTTAAAAGCTATTTTGTATACTAACTGCTGAAAGGAGCAGCAGGAGAGCAATTTTTTAACTGCTGTGGTGATTTCTGATTTCTTTTTGCTTAATGTCTGTTGAAGTCAGTCCAAGTCTGTGACTTCACACCCGTGATTTGCAACGGATGCTGTAGTATTTCTATGAAATATCACAACTCTTGGATGTGTTAGTTTACAGCTCAAGAGGTGTTGGAATCACAAAGTAGATAATGGTAATAAAGATCAGATTAAATAAGTGATTACACATTTGAAAACATTTTAAATCTGTCATTTTAAATTTTATAAGTGAAAACAACTTTTCTGCAATATCATCATAGGAAGGAAGGACAGAAGCAGGGAATAAGGGCTATTAAATGCCTAGAAAATGCATGTACTGCTAAAAAACTTCTAAAATTAAAGCCAGTAATATAAGACATTTATTGGTTTCCCACCGAGTGTCAGTTGCTATATCTGGGTTTTTGACCAGCGCACCAAAATTTCAACCAATGGCAAGCATTTTGTTTCCTATTCAACATTATATTAAATACTAAATCAAAGAATTATTTGCTCAGTAGGAGGGGTTCTGCACTAGTATCAGCTGTTCATTGCTATTTTCTGTGCAGCAGCTCCACAGGACACCGGAGCTCCACGGGGGTTGTGCCCTTAAACCAGCCCGGCCAAAGACTCGCAACAAAGGCAACGCCTCGAGCTCCAGGAAGGGGAGGAGAGATACCTGTGACACATCCCTGGGAGCTGATGGACAGCACAGGGAGTTAGGACAGAGCTTAGCTGAGATTCTGGAAGGACATTTCCGAGGTGGAATTCCAAGGAAGAAAGCAAAAGGAGAGTCTGACATTCCTACATGGCAGTGAAGGACCACTCCACTAAATGTCATTTCTCAGGACTTGCTCCTTAGAATAGTCTGTATTTAGCAGCAGTTTGCTACCAGAAATCTCCTTTTAAAATTCTTAGCCACTCATCCCATATACTTATTACTTTCCTATTGAACATTATGTCCCCAAAATAACAGTATGGATGTATTACGCCCATACACAAAGGGACTATTTGATAAAGATTTTTTTTTAATGGCAGGTTAAAAAAAAAAGCTTATTCGTGTTGAGAATTACGCTGATGAGTGAACTCTTCTTTGAATCATTTAGCGGAGAAATCCCTTACTAATGTCCTGAGGGAACTGCTGACAGTGTGCAATAATTTCTGGTTCAGCGCAGCAGATTACAAGATACCTTGTGTTTTATGAAATTCAGGCAAGTGCTTCCTTTGCACTCTGAGGTCCATCCGTGAGCTCCCTGGTACGCTCTCAGAAATTAAAGGGCCTGTGACTCTCCTTTTTTCAGCTGCAGTGGATGGCTGTGGCTGTGAGCTGGCTGAGGTACTGTGTGACCTTCTGCTTCACTGCCTTCTACTCCCCCAAGTCCAGCTTCTCCAATTATGTAGCGTTTGTTAAATTCACCTTTGAAGTGAAATACAGTTACTTCCAGAATGAGTGGTGGAGAGAGAGGCTCATGAGAATGTGTGAGGACTTCAGATGAAGCTCTTTCACCTTCAGCATTCTTCCCACTGCAACCTGCTTTGTAAAGCTTTTTCTCTATTGTTTTACCTTTATTCTGCTCATTGCTTCAGTGTCATTTTTTACCACACATAGACATTGGCACTCAGTGAGAATTTCACCCAGCCAGTGTGGACTTCATAAGATCAGGGAGATTTTTTTCTGGATCCCACTGAACTGCCCTGGTCTTCCTGGCCCTCTGAGGGCTGCTGTCTCTCCCAGAGTATTCAATAGCAGTCACTGGGGTAATGAATCCACATGCAAGCATCAAAGCAAATATGGAATAAGTGGCTCCTAGGATGTGAAACTGCAAAGAAAAGAACTGTACTGGAGTACAGGAGAAGAACAAATCCCCTGGCAATACTCCCTTAACTTGTCCATACTGTGAAGAGCCATCCAAATTTTTCTCATAGAGATATTGAAACCCAGACTAGGATTTTTGACAAATCGGGAAAGCTTTTAAAAGCATCAAGCAGAGAGCATGAATTGTTTTTGTAGGAATATTCTGCATTTCATTATGTGAGAGCACTGACAAATGCATTATTTAGCAGATTAGCATTTTTGGCTTTAGTTTTCAAAATGAGGAATTAATAGCCCTTGGCTATGCAGTTTATGAACTGGTTTTGCCCAGGGATGCTCCGTGGAACACGGGCTGCTCCCCAGTTCCTACAGCTGGAAGCTGAGAAAAACAACATGTTGCTTCCGAGGTCTTTAGTTACTGATTACCAGCAAAGCCTCATAAAGCACAGCTCTCATCTCATGTGATCCAAGAACTGCATATTCTTCTTCCTCCAGGGTCTCTGAACTTGAAAGAGAAGCTTATGTTCCACGTGCCACCTGGATCACGAGGTTCTGTGAAAGCTAGAATGCAAAAATAGTACCAAGTGAAAGGTTAATATTTATTACAAAATAAAGAGGAAAAGATTTTTTTTTTATTATAAAGTTTCTTCAGTTTTAACTTCAGTACAAGTTTTCTTGCCTCGCTGTAGCCTGCCACGTAACCTTCTCTAATGAGGTGGGTACAAATTAGGAGCTGGCAGGAAATTGCTTCGCAAGCACTCAGAAACCGTGTGACAACATTTGCATGAGTCAAGAACATTTTCAGACTGCGGTGACACAATGCTGTTACCTCCCCCCTCCTGCAGGGAAAGGCAAGGTCTGAGCTCCCAGGTACCTGCACCCACACCCCTCAGTGAACCACAGCCAGCTGCAGACACGGACCTGCCTTAGCTGTTCTTGTGTGCAGCAACTTACAGGTGCTGGCTCATCACATCTGTGCAGGTTCACCTCAGTAGAGCTGAGAGGAGCAAAGGAGGTGAGGATGAAAGCCTTCATTGCCTGCAGCCAGTATTTGTCTTTGCTCTGAGCTCTGCAGGTTCATTCCCTTCTTGCCTTGCACTGTGCCCTTTGCCGTTGCCTCTCTTGAGCAGAGGCATCCTCTGACTTACAGAGACCTTGGTGGAGTTGGCCGAGTGCAGATTCGTCACTGGAGAGAGATGAGCAATAGTTCAGAGACTCAAGATAGCACTTCTGTGAACTGTCATTTCCCAGATGAGCTGTGGACAGGCTGCACTTCAAACAGCTTCAATATTGGGCAAATTCAGCATTAGTCAGAAGTGGTTCTGAGCTCACCCCAGGTGACATGGAAGCACAAAAAGGTACCGGGATTGAAGCTGTCCTGCTTGGTGTTCATTTGCCAATTGTTTGCCTTGTTCAGAAGCAGAGCCAGAGATGGATGACTGCCTGGAGACACTGAAAGATGAGGAGGAGGCTTTGTGGGAGAATGTGGAGTGCAACCGGCACATGCTGAGCCGCTACATCAACCCGGCCAAACTGACCCCCTACTTACGGCAGTGCAAAGTCATCGATGAGCAGGATGAGGATGAGGTGCTCAACTCGCTTATGCTGCCCTCCAAAATTAACAGAGCAGGTAATTATCTGGTCAGTGGCTCTGTCTGCATCCCTGTCTGAATAGCTTTGCTTTGCTAAATCTGGAGGGAGCCTCTATCAAGTTACACATTATCAGATGAAAACTCTTAATCTTATTTACAGGAGGTTCAAAGTAAGGGGGGATTCTGCTGCTATTTTGATAGCAAAGACTCTTTCCAGTGCTGTGCAGATGGGAGCTCATGGGGTTCAAATTGCCATCAAAGCCTTGGCAACTATTTCGGTTAACCTGAGCAGCAGCCAGTGCCATTCCAGGAGCAGCTTTTCAGCTGTCTTGCAGTACTTCGTGATTTGTCACTGGAGGATCTGCCATCCTCGCCTGGTAAAGGCTACAGTGAATAACTTGTCCTTTGAAATTTCTGTTCCAGAGATCAATTTGCCCACACTCCTCCAGAATAACGATCAACACAAACACATAGAATTGGTGGCATTACTTTATGGGCTCAGCCGAACTCAGTTGATCAGCCAGATTTTGCATAGCTGTGGCAAAGATGAACCTTAGGCAGATCTGGCATCAGGGATGTGGTACTTGCTCATGCTGATGATGGGGCTGATGTGTCACCTCTCTGCTGTCTGTGCCCAGGCCGACTGCTGGACATCCTCCACACCAAGGGCCAGAGGGGCTATGTGGTGTTCTTAGAGAGCCTGGAGTTTTACTACCCTGAACTCTACAAACTGGTGACAGGGAAAGAACCTACACGGAGATTTTCCACTATTGTTGGTGAGTAGAATCAATCACAAAGGAGCCTGTTGAAGTAAGGACTATCTGGAAGACTGGCTTGGTTTTTTTCAGGAAAGAAGTGGAAATAAAAGCTAATCTTCTTGTAGCATTCTGCAGCTTTTCAGTCCACTTCAAAGCAAAGTATGGTAGGTAATGCATAAAGCAAAGGGACATCCCAGCTGTCTGAATGAAGCTGAAGGGCTTCAAATGGAATGATAGGCATTGCCAGAAATCTAAAGAGAAGCTGTATTGGAACAGTGGACTGGATTACACTGATGACCTACACGTGTGCAGCACATTTGAAGCATTCAGATCAATTGCACTTGTGCAGATTCATTTTACAAAGGTTGTGCTATTTCCACAGGCTCAGATGAAACAAGACAAGTGTAAAGGCTTCATCTTCTATCCAGACAAGCTGTATGTGTGTGTATACTGTGATTCTGGTAGCAGTGTGCTGTGTAATATTTGTACTGTCAGACATACAGATGTGTATGAATTTGTGCAAATTCTGCACCTCTGTCCTTATTCTGGCCACTTGTTTCTTACTTAGTTCTGCTGATCCTACTCACTGATAAAGTAACTTAAATAAGGCACTTCACTGGACATTGATAAGCTGTTCAAACATTTTCAGTGGAGGAAGGACATGAAGGCCTTACCCATTTCCTAATGAATGAGATCATCAAGCTCCAGCAGCAAGTGAAGACAAAAGACGTGCAGCGCTGTGAGCTCCTGGCCAAATCCCGCCAGCTGGAGGACGAGCGAAAGCAGCTAAAGCTGAACAAGATAGAGCTGCTGACCTTCCAGGAGAGATATAACAAGATGAAGGAGGAGAGGAACAACTACAATGATGAGCTGGTCAAGGTGAAAGATGAGAACTACAATCTGGCCATGAGATATGCCCAGCTGAGTGACGAGAAGAGCATGGCTGTGATAAGGAGCCGAGACCTGCAGCTGGAGGTGAGATAAATGCTCTGGGGTGCTTTAGTCAGCAGCAGAAATGGAGGGTGCCTGTGATATCCAGGAAAATTAGACAGCAGAAAGGTGTAAATCTCTCATTTGCTTTGCTTACCCAGATGATTGGAGGCATCACCATACAGAAATGCCAACTGCAGTGAGGTGTATTAGTGGCAGATAATGAATTAACAGAACGAAAGTAAAAATAATATTTAAAACATGCTTGCTAAAAACATAATTTTAGCTTTATTAGGCTCAGTAATATCTTGGTACAGTTATCCAGCAGCACTACTGCTGCCAGGGGTTTATTCAGAAACATATCCTGAATTTTCTCCTGTTTTTCCTCATCCAAATAGTCCATGTGCAAAAAGCACAATATGTGGTCAGCCTCTTAAATGTTCATTCTATTTGATATCTCTTTATTTATTGGAGGATTGAGGATGTACCACTTTCTTTTAGTCCATGTGTTCTAAAAGTTCACAGCCAGCCTGTATGGGTTGTAGGTGGCAAGTAGCAGGTTTGTACTTGAGACTTCACCAGTTCAGTTGTGGACATTCAGCACTCAATTATCAGCTTCTCATTAGCATTCACAGTTTAAACTATTTTTCCCTCTATGTCTTCACCTGGAAGTGAGAGCTTTTTCAGAGCAGTAAATGTCAGAGCTAGCAAGGACTCCCTTCCTCTCCTCTTTTTCCTTTTCACTCTCCCTGGCTGCTCTAGATTGACCAGCTGAAGCATCGCTTGAACAAGGTGGAAGAGGAGTGCAAGCTGGAGAGGAACCAGTCTTTGAAGCTGAAAAATGATATTGAAAACCGACCTAAAAAGGAACAGGTTCTGGAGCTGGAGCGGGAAAATGAGATGATGAAGACTAAAATCCAGGAGTTGCAGTCCATCATTCAGGTAGAAAAGCAAATTGCTGCCTTTAAAATCCAAACTCATACACACTCCAGTTACAGTGCAGGAAGTGTTGGCTGAAACCTCTGCCTGCAAAGCTACAACCAGCAGAAGTGCAAAGTTTGGACAAACAGAAGGCTGGTTGTACAGCTCCCAGCTGCCTGGAGTGCTCTCTGCACAGACACATGCACGAGGAGGAGTTCTACAAAAATAGTCCTCTAAAAAAATCAAGTGTACATGAGGAATTGGCTCTTCCAAGAGTGCAGTGTTGAATTGCTGAACGTTGTACCAGCCTGTCACTACAAAGCTGTGTTAAACAGCCAGCCCAGAAATTTCTGACAGTGGCTCTGTGTACCCTGTGTCAGGCTGTTGTCGTGTCTTTGCCAAAAGGTTTTAATGGAGCACAGGATAATAAAGGTTCCTGTACCTGAGTGGTGTCTAAGCACCAGGGTGCCCTGTAGAACCCTGCTGTAACTTGCACAGGGAGCTCAACTAAAGTGTGTTTGGTCAGGTGGGGAACACAAATGATGTGCAGCACATTTAGAGCTTAGCCAAATAATGGGATATATGTGAGACTACTTAGTACTTTGTTGGAAAAGGCTTGCGGCATTTTAAAATGGCACTTTAAAATTATCAATAGACGGCCTTTCAGAAATGGCTGTAGCCTCTAGCAGTGCCTAATGATTCCTAGTTCTACCACAAATCCAATTCAAAGGTTGAAAAAGAGTGTAGGATAGAAGATTCTGGGAGTTCTTGTCCATGTAGGTCTCTTATATTAATGGAAATGGTCTTGTAGCACTTAAAGAAACAGAGGAATAGCTGAAAATAGGATTTAAATTCTCCTAAGTGAAAGTATAAATAAACCTGAACCAGTTTGTTTTAGAAATGCTTAGGTACGCTTAGAAATACTGGATAACCAAAATGTCCCTGAAATCTCCAACTCAGTCTAGGTATTTCAGAAATAAACATGCATATTCCTTGCTGGCATTTTATGCTTTTTTCATCTTCCATTTATGGCTGATTTTGGATGGCAATTATGTGTTGGAACCTGCTTTGATAATATTTTTTAATTTAAAATCTGAAAACAATGCTATTCCTGGACAGCGTGGAAAATGAAGCAGTGGCACAAGGTATTCCAGGCATGTTTAATATTCTCTGAGCACAGCCCTGCAAAGCCTGTGCACGCCTTAAAAATTCTCCTGAATATTTTCTTAGGCCCTGCTCTTTGGAAAAGGATGATTTTTGTGCTCAGTGAGAGCTGATTAATAGAAAAGAGTTTTGAATGCAGGGCTTGGAGTGAAGAATTGTCACTGCATCCAAACCGGATCAAATTACAGCCAGTACAATGGACCAGTAAAACAGTTCCTTCGACAGGTTATTCTGACAGCAAGACAGATTTTATTCATCTTTTCTGACAATGCTTTAAAATATGAACGAATGTCCATCTCTTCTCCTGCTTTCCCATTGCAGCACCTTGTCCATTTGCTATTCCTCTTGCTTGTTACTGTCTTTGATACTTTTCTCCCTGCAAAACTATTTTCTGTTTCCCTGGCCTGGCTCTAAAAAATGTCTTTCCTCAGGCTGACAAGAGGGGTTTGCCAGATTCAGACAAAGCCATTTTGGATATTCTGGAACACGACCGTAAGGAGGCACTGGAGGATCGTCATGAGTTGGTCAACAAGATCTTTAATCTCCAAGAGGAGATTCGTCATGTGGAGGACTTGCGAGACAAGGTGAGAAATGGAAGGGTAGAGAGATGGAATATCTCAGGCTGCTGCCCAAAATGCCTCTGAGGGTGGTGGTGGTTAACAGTGTGTCATTTCCAGTATCTTGAGGAGAAGGAAGATTTGGAGTTAAAGTGCTCAACACTAGGAAAAGACTGTGAGATGTACAAGCACCGCATGAACACTGTGATGATACAGCTGGAAGAGGTGGAAAAGGAGCGTGACCAGGTATCTCACAGTTAAAGTGGGGGAAATCAATAGCAAAAGCCTCTATCTCCTGTGTCACTTGGGGGAATTGTGGGTAATTGGGCCCAAAATACCATTATAGAATAAGCAGTTAAAAGAATTACTTGTTGGGATTTGCATTACGGTAATTAAGCACAGGGTAATATTGGGCTGCTTCCACAGTGCAGCATCTGGCAGGCAGGACCAGGATCCTAACAACAGCTCCTGCAAGGCTTTATGTCAGTGTCAAGTCACCCCCATTTGCACTCTGGGACATTTTCCCACCAACCCAGAGGGAGATGTGAATGAACCACCCTCATCATCATAATTTTTAACGGTGCTGCTGTGGCACATCCTGGTCCTGATTGCTGTGTTAATGGGTGACTGGGTACCACTTCTGAAGCGCCCGTTGCCAGCACCTCACAAACAAAAGCAGCAGGAGGAGGGTCTGGTGCCCAGGTGCCACAGAGGTTTCTTGCCCCGCTGCAGGCGTTCCGCTCGCGCGACGAGGCTCAGACCCAGTACTCACACTGCCTGATTGAGAAGGATAAATACAGGAAGCAGATCCGGGAGCTGGAGGAGAGGAACGACGAGCTCCGGATCGAGGTGGTGCGGAAGGAAGCGTGCATCGTCAACCTGGAGTGCAAACTCCGGCGCCTCTCCAAGGACAACAACTTCCTCGACCAGGTATGGCTGAGCAAGACAGACATGATCTCCTTTGTCAAGACTTGCTTTTGCAAATATTTTGGTCTGGAAGGGAGAGGCTGAGTTTTAAATTCTTTTCCATTCTTTCCATGAAATAACTGAAAAAAATAATCTCCTCCTGCTAAATGTCAGAGTTGTGAATTCTTTGCTATAGTGTTGTTCAAGTTGTCTGTCATGCACATGGCTTCCCAAAGGCTGCTGTTCCACAGCTTGACTTTAAATGGAAGGGAAAGAAATGCAGAAAACCAATTATTTTCTACACTGGGGTAGAAACTACAAATACTTTTAGGAATGCGAGTGAAACAGAATTCTGTCAATACAGAGAAATCCCCACAAATCTCAACCCAAATTATTGATTGGGTTTGGAGCCACATTCCTCATGAGCTTCTGAAGCACAGAGTCGCAATAGGTTCAATCAGATTGCTCTAAAGGAAAGTCGTGTGTTGTACCAAACTGATCTCAGAAGTAAAGTTTTCCCTTGTGATCTTTAGAGTTTGCCACGGAATCTTCCCATCACCGTTATCTCCCAGGCCTTTGGGACTTCTGGCCCAAAAGCCAACGGTCAGGAAGCCGATGACTCCTCCACTTCTGAAGACTCTCCAGAAGACAACAAGTTCTTCTTGCCTGATCAAGTTCGTCTCAAGAGAAGAGTGAACCTGAAGGGGATCCAGGTGTGTCTGAATCTGAGGCTGGAATGACACAGGGCAGGGACTGTTAGAGCTATCAGACATCACACATGTTGTGGCCGTGCCTCTGAAACTGCTGTAAAGATAAGAATAGATTTGTGTATGATAGTGAGCTGTCAGTTTTTGCCCTGTGGTGATCTGCATCTTGAGGAGCAGATCTAATCAGGATTTATAGACTGTTTTCTGTCCTTCTCCCCATTTTCTGTTTTCTTCTTACTTCTGCTGTTCATTCACATTCTTGGAGCGTAGTCAATAAATTGATTCTTTGCCTCCTTAACATTAGCAGAAAAAAAAAAAATGACATAATGCCTGAGGTCCAAAACACACTGAAGGTGAAAAACGAAGCGTTGGTGGAAAAGCTCTCAGCAGCTGGAAGGAAAAATAGAAAGAAATGGACACAATCTAGAGCAAAATTAACTATCTAATTTAGAATTAAATTATGGCAATTTCCCCACTCCTAACAGGAAGGGGTAGCATGAGTTAGGTTCATGATTTCCCCAACCAGCTGCATTCACAGAGCTATTATCTGATGCTGTATTCATGAATTGTAAAAAAACCCCACAAAAATCTAACATTCAGGCTTTTGAGGTTCTCTTTCCTTTCATCTGCATTTGAATTCTCCCTGCCCTTCATAACCTTTCTGAGCTCTGACTGTCATTATTACTTATGGCGATAGAGCTGCATTTTTCACATTGCACACTCCAAAAGGATGCCTGTTGTATTAACAGCTGTCTGAAACCAGTCCCAAGGCACCCACTTCACCTTTTGTCTCTTTGTTTCCTCAGCAGAATCTGGAAATTGCAATGCATTTGGGCCAGACATGCAAAAGTAGTCAGGTAGTTAACCCTGCACCACTGCTGTGGTATTTAGAGACCTAAATATCTTCTAAATTTTGGGTCCTGTTGTTTAAAGGAGGGCAAGTACATTACAACGTAACAGTGCAAAAAGGTGGTGAAAATATCTGGTTTACAGTGTGTGGCAAATATTCTGCATTTGTGCTGATTTTCGTCCTCTTTCTTTTAGATAAGTCCAAGAGCTAAATCCCCTGTCAGCATGAACAAAACATCAGAGTTTCAAGGTCAGAAAGAGCACCCATGTCCTTATTCCTTTTCCATTGCTTTGTCTCTTTCACTTAATCTCTTTAAGTTGTTTTAACAAATATGCCAACCAGGGAAATTCTCAACTAAGTCCAAGTCAGTAAAAAAACCAGTTTCTCTCACAGATAGCAATGTAATAATTTAAAGTAGTCAAGTGTTCTACTTCACTGTCCTCTCCATCCAAAGATACTTCCACAGGCACACAATATGCATCCCATAGCTTAGCTAAATTTTCTGTTTACTCGGTTTTCCATTTAGTTTACAAAAGTTGTAAAGTCATTTGTGTAACATCTGTACTAAAAATCATTATTCCATTCTCTTTTTGCTGTTGGAAAAATCATTCAAGCTGAAAAGGCCCTAATCTAGTGATTGTCTAATGAGTTCCTTTGTCCTTCAGCAAAAGGGAATTAATTTTAAATCTAAAGCGTTGCAAAGGCTGGGAGAGGGGGATTGACCCACGCCCCAGCCAGCTGCCAAGTTACCAAATTTGTTGCTGTACACTCGTGTTTGAGCTACTCCTAATTCCTCCTGTTTGTGTAACACTATCCCTGAACCAAACACCATCAGAGGTAGCATTTCCTTCAGTTGTTGTGTGTGACAGTGTGCCCCTGTTGGACAAAATATTATGGGAAACAAGGCTCCTGCTCTGAGGTGTTCCATGTTAAACAGCAGCTTTGCTATCAGGCAGTGTGTAACATTAGTACCTGTCAGAGGTGCTGAGGAAGGGGAGGAGTCCACATTCACTCTGTGTCACCTGGGGCTGCAGAGGGATCTCAGGCTTCTTGATCCTTGGTGTAAATTTTTTGTAGTAAAAATGTGTATTTCAATGAGCCAGCCTTGCACATCGCCTGGTTCAGGTGATGAAGTTAGAGCATAAATTAATGAAACAATCCTTCTTTAATTTGTCAAATAGCATTCACAGATCTGTTAAAAATGTCAAAAATGGCCAGGACAGAGCTGAGAGACAAAGTGGGCGGGAGTCTGTGCAGAGGGGTGGGAATTTCTGTGCTTTGTCGGGAACTGCCGGGGAAGGTGTGGGTGCCAGGGCTGCAGGGCAGGAGCATGTCTGGGGCCCCTGTCTGGTACAAGATCAGCTGAAATGGAAAGAGAACATAAATGCAGTGGCACATCTGTGAAAGACTCTGCATTGGAAGTGCCCTGACATGCTTCTCCCTGGTGTGTTTTGTCTGTGTGTCCCTGTGTCCCCGTGAGTGCAGCAGTCAGAGCTCAGGATGAAGACGGGGCCGAGGGCAGCACCGGCCGCACGGACACGAGCTCCTCTGTGTCCATCAGTAACTCCATCAGCAGCTGTGAAGTCACCAAGATTGTAAGGATGCCCCTTGCCTGTCTACAACCATCTCTGCTAATGTGGTTCAGAGCTTTCACAACTCAGTATTAGCACTTCCCCAGCATCCCAGCTGTGATCACATTCAAGGCCCTTGTCAGAAGCTCCCTTAATCCTTTTACCAGTATTTTGTTAGAACTGTATTATTAGCTTTTCCCAAAATCACAGAACTGGTTTATGTTTATTTAAAGATATTTCAGAGGTATTTATGACCTCTTGCTGTCTCCTTATGCCATTTAACATTTACTGTTAGAAGAAAGAGATTTGCTTTTAAAGCTGCTTTGTAACTTATCTAAGAAAATTTTGAGGGTTTTTTGAGTTCTGCAATGCTTTTCCTGTCTATAAGTAACAGCGAGTGAGGAAAGGGGTGCAGATCACAGTTGGAAATTTCTGCATACCATAGTCAAACCATTTCTTCCCTGCTTGCTGTATCCCCATAATCTTCCAAGGTAGATATTCCATTATATATATGTGAGCACTGACACAGCAGGACAGGCAGATAGAGAGAGTGCTCTTGCAGAGTGTTAATAACAAAGAACAAAACATCTTTCTAGAACACTGTGAAAAATGCTGCCCCCAGGAAATTAAAATTATACTCAAGAATAGCCAAGAAAGAACTTGCTGCCACTCGTAATAAGCTTAGCTGGGTTAGGAATATTTTTTGGAATATCTGTTGGATGTTTAGATGACTTATACTGTCTTCCCTCTAGTGCAATTCAGGGTTTAGTTTCCAGTGTACTGGAAGATTAATTGTTTAATATATAGAGATCTGTATTTTTCTTCCTCATTCCAATTATATATATTTATATAATACACATACTTCTTTTCATGCTCCTCCTATGTCAGCTGTGCAACACATGCACCACACATCAAGGGTAAAGTTACAATGGCTTAGTGAATCAGGCAGTTATGTGGTCACAGGAGAAGGTGCAGTGCCAGCACACAAGCTGTGCATTGTGCTAAAAACTGGGATGTATGAGTGCTCTTGGATTCTGCACAGCTAAAATCAACTTCTCTTCTTTTTCTGGGTGTGCTTCTCAGTGCAGAGTACGGCCAGCGCAGAGTACCACTGCTAATGCTGCTGTGAGCTAGAAGTGAGAGCACATTTCAGCCAGATAACCCTTCTGACACCTCTTGGTTTCTCGTTCAAAGCAAACCCTGCGGAATCGCAATGACAGCATCATGTCCACCACTCCCGAGCCTCCCGGGAACGATTCCATCGTGCGGCGCTGCAAAGAGGACACCCCTCACTGCAGGTGAGGAAACCTGCCCTGAGCCTGCTGGCACCAGCACAAGGGAGAAAGGGCTGTGGGGGTCCTTGTGTCTGCCTCTGGTTGAAGAGCCTCTATAAAGCAGCAGGATTAACTTAAACTTATCGAGGCTGCAGCCCTTCATCCCACAGTTTGTCCAAACCACTCAGGAGTGTCTGACAGTTCAGCCAGGATGAATGACACAGTGATACCACTGCAGCACGGACTTTGTAATGGACAGGAACAGAAACAGGACTGGAATGACTCAGCACTGATGCTGTTGGAGAAAGTGCTCTCTCTACCTTCGTGCACTGATCCAGTTTTTGCCCCTCAGCTCCATGCTGCCCTTTCCCTTCTCTCAAAGCCCCCCCTTCTTCTCTGTAAGCTGCTGAAGTAGAGCAGAGGTGCTTGCACGTCTGTGAGGAGTGGAGGGGAGAAGTGGAGGAGGGAGGTGGTTTTTGTGAGTCTCAGGGTCTGTTTCTCAGCAGAGCAGGGAGGGAAGAGAGAGGCTTTGCCCTTGGCTTCACCTTCTGCTGCAGCTTCCACTTCTGTTGGGTCAGGGCCCCATGGACTTCCCCTGGCAGTGAAATCACATCAGCTGGTGAGTGGGAAGCTGGTGGCAGGAAGGAGAGAGACCTCTCCTGCCTCACAGTTCCCTGAAGGGCACTGACCCCTTTTCTAGAAGGGTTTTTGCAATGTGATACTCAGACGTGCTGTGTTGGTGCGGTGTCAATAGCATCGGTGTCTGCATCAGAAATACCAGGAGACACAAATATGTTCCCAAAAGCACCCAAGCAGAAGGAAAAAAGAACAGAGCAGACTAATTTAGAAGAAAGCAATATATGTGAAGGGTTTAGATCTTTATTAGATCTATTTTTAATATCTAATCTTTATTAGAACTTTATTCAGATTTTTGTTTTTCAAAACAATCTGATCTTGGGCAGACTGCCACTTCTGCCTCTCTCTCTGGACAGCTTTGCAAGACAAGTTTCCACTGAGGGCATCCTCAGCTGGTTCTCCCACATAATTTTCTAGGCTGCTGAGGATTTAAGCAGTGCTTATTTTAGTCTCCCTTAACTTCTCCTACATTGTCCTCCAAGTCCCATTTTAAAGTATGTTGTATTAATTCAGGATGGAGAAAAAGTTTTTTTATTAATGGTTTGAATGTTTTGTGCTTCAGGTGCTCGAGAAGCCTTTGGCATGCCTGAACCTTTCAATATTTGCAGTGTATTA
The DNA here is from genome assembly GCA_013398015.1 of Oreocharis arfaki. Classification (NCBI taxonomy): domain Eukaryota; kingdom Metazoa; phylum Chordata; class Aves; order Passeriformes; family Paramythiidae; genus Oreocharis; species Oreocharis arfaki. Next base: position 28,094 of record VZRR01009626.1, on the reverse strand, counting down.
CAGAACACAGTAGAGGTTACATGGAGATTATTCATCTTGCGGACTTAATTTCACTGTAACTCTGACTGTATTCTGTTCCATGTGTTAAGGCATTGGAAGACTGAGTTGTACTGAAACCTGAATTTTTCCCTCATATTAGATATTCTTCATGTGGAAAGAAAAGGTACCCTGGAATAAGGTCTGAATGTGGGTTTACTTTGTGGAGCTGATAATCACTAAAGTCAAGTATCTCAAGAGCCTGCCCAAAAGTTCACTGTAGTTTATAACTTTATAATTAGCATGATAAATTTTTGTAACTTATTTGTGAACAGAATCCAGAATAATTGCTGTTTGCAAGCCAAGTTGCAGGTTTCACAGTTCATCTCATCTTAATTTGTGTGAAAAAAAAAAAGGTGAGATCATCATTTAATGTAGGAAAAGGTACATTATTTCCCTGCTTATGCATGCTGTAAAAATAGCTGATTCTCTGCAGCCTGGCTGCAAAAATTCACCCTTCAGCTAAAGCCAAATATGAGGAATATCAGCTCCACAGGAGACCTACAAATCATTCTGAATGGGAAGAACAACAAGCTGTTATTTAAACAGCTTTGCAACCAAAGGACATGCTTTAATGAAGTCCTTCTAGGGAAGCTGACAGATCACTCACTTGGCTGGACAGCCCCAGTACCCCTGGAAGAGCAAAATTTTAGTGGATTTTGAGTGGTTTCAAGGCCAACCAACCCAGTCACCTTTACCAGGAATGGCTGTGTCACTGGGAGCTGGGCTGGGAGCAGAGCTGTGGCAGTTCCTGTGCAAAAGCCTGCAGCACTTTGCTGTTCTGTACTGCAGGTACCTGAGTGGCCATGCGAGGTACCCTGACACTGCTATAAAATCCTTCAAGTACTTTAAATCAAGCAGATCGATTACTCCTTTACTGCTGCACCTCAGTAACTTCCCTTGCAGCCAGTCTGTCCATCAATGAACTTCTGGCTTTTTGCTCTGTCGTGGGAAAGCCCCATGGTGCAGAGCATGCACAGCAGGCACCGTGCAGCCCTTTACCTCCGTGTGAACCAAGTGTGGTGTGAGTCACTCACCAGAGCATCAGTCAGCAGCTTCCTTTTTTCCTCAGCAAAATCTTCATTCCCTCACAGCTGTTGGCAGTTCCTTCTGAACCTTCTTGCTGCTTCACGTGCTCCCCATGCCGGCTGACACATGCTGTCTTCCTGCCCTTGTCTGTGTCTCCCATGGACCCTCAAGGATGTTACCTGCTTATTTTTTTGCAGCTGCACCATTGCCTGATGCAACACCTCCAACATCTTCCTTTTTCACAGAAGTTCCTCCTTCAGAACTAAATGAAATCTGATGAAAGCTGGAAAGTGTTCAGCTTTCTCTCTCTTCCATTATCTCATGCTTTGTTTTCAATTCCAGCCTGGTTGAAGAGGACAATGACAGCTTTGGATGTGATGCTTTGGAGCTGGATGGTAAGCATGAGGATATCCTGCCATTCATGTGTAATTGAAATATGAGCTAGTATGTGATCAGCTCCCCAGCTACAGAGACTGTCAGATAACCAACCCTGCTCTAAGCAAATGGGACACACAATCTGTGAGTAAATCAAGAAAGCAAAGGATCAGCCAGTGGTGAGAAGGGGAAAGCAGTCATTCCTGAAGAACTAAGTGGGAAAAGGGTTAGTTTTTTTATCATGAGGGTTGTTAAACACTGGAACAGGGTTGTCCAGAGAGTTTTAGTCAAACTCTTTATCCTTGGAGATACCAAAACCCAGCTGGACAAAGTCCTGAGCAATCTCCTTGAACTGACCCTGCATTGACCTTTGACTAGACAGGCTCCAGAGGTCCCTTCCCACTTTCTGTTCCATGAGAGTGGCATTCCTTGTGCCATGTCCTCATGCCTTTGCATGAGGAATTTCCTGCTTCAGCTTTGGCTGGGATCAATTGAAATTAATTTTCCTCTTTTCCATCTTTGTCACTCTATCTAGGACTCATTATCATTCTTGTTACTCTTTCCAGATGACAGTCACGACAGGCAGTCACATGGAGCTCCTTCAGTGCACTCTTCCTCTTCTTCTCATCAGTCAGAAGGCCTGGATGCCTATGAGCTTGAGCATGTCAACTCCATATTTAGAAAGTTCTCTCTGGAAAGGTATTTGAGATGCCAATTTACCTACCTGAGAGGAAAGGGTTTTCTGGTAGAAGCTCTCTATTTATTTATTAGTTGCTGCAGTTATAGCGGCGGGAGTGATTATGGTGGCAGCAGTATAACGTTATCTTGGAGCCCTTTCACGTCCTGTAAACCCATGAAGGTCATCCTAAAATTTCAAAAACGTCAAGGCAGACTAAATGTTCTAAAGGCTTAAATTTCTCCTTGTGATCTTGCTATCTTGCTGCAAGAGCTTGCGGAGTGGAGAACTGTTGTACACGGAGTTTTCAGAGGTGCCAGAGCACTGGAATCTATCCAGATGCTCTTCTCGCGAACTTGTGCAGTAACGAGGAGGATTTCTTTTAGGCTCCTTAGATCCTAGTGCTTGATAATGCCGGAAGTTCATTTCTGTATCTCTCATTTATCATACACGCATTTAACTGAGAGTGAGATAACCAAGTGTCCCTTCCTCTCACGGAGCAGACCCTTCCGTCCCTCTGTCACGTCTGTGGGCCGCATCAGGAGCTCGTGTCACACGATCCAGCGCGTGACGCTCAACGGGGACAGCCTCAACTTGGAGATCACCCTGCTCGGGGGCAATGACAAGGGCAGCTTCATCAGCTCTGTCAAGCCAGGCTCCCCTGCAGAGAAAGCTGGCCTTCGGGAGGGACACCAGATCCTCCTGGTGAGCGTGAAATCATCGCCAAGCATCACGGGGTGTCTGCCCACCCACCTGTGCTGTCCCTGGCATCCCACGAGCACGAGTTCAGCAGTGCTTCTGCCAAGTTTCTCTTTACTTAGTTTTCCCTCCATTGCCAATGTTCCTGGACCATTTTCCTATTGAAATGCCTCCAAGAGGAAAAAAATACCCCCCACAATTTATATTCCTGCACTCTTTACTCCTAGGGAAGCCTGGGATTGTCCAAGTGCTGCAGTTCTGTTGACTGCTAGCATTCCTAATTTGAGAGAAAAATAATTATATAATTAGGTCATAATCTACATCCTGATAGTAAAATGTCTGCATTGTTTAATAAGAAAAAGATTATGACACTTTAAAAAAATGGTATAATTGACTCACAAATTGAACCTGCACTGGAGAGTAATATTTCTTTTATATCTAGCTGGAGGGCTGCATTAAAGGGGAAAATCAAAGTGTTCCCTTGGATACTTGCACAAAGGAAGAAGTTCACTGGACAATTCAGAGGTGCAGTGGTCCAGTAACACTCCAATATAAATCAAATCATGAAGGTAAGACCAGAAGTATTTCTCATCTCATATAGTCCCAGGTCTGTTCTAGCAACTTGTCTGGAAGAGAGCGACAGGACCAGCATATCCTTTGTATTGGGATAAATCTGGAGCATGCCACTGGTGTTAATTACAGCACCTCTGTGGAGCTGCTTCAGCTTTAAGCCTGGTGACTGAGAAAATATAAAGCCCGTGTGCTTGTCAACAGGATTCTGAAAAATTTACATGGTGGCCAGTAGCAACATGACCCATGAAACACGTTCAAGCTTATTTTTATGTACAGTTTTCTGCAATACAATGTGGTGAGCTGAATTATCTTTATCCAGCTGGTTGATTTAGCATTCACCTGATGGAGTTGCCCTGTTTATTACCTTTGTGGCTTTATCTTATCTTTAACAGCTGGAGTTCATGTGTGGCAAACAGAATCTGATTTTAGTGTTCAGGACCTATAACGATAATTTCAGGTTATGGATCAAAAATTAGGTTCAAAAACCCATTCTTTACTGGTGTGTATAAATGGGCGTTCGTGTTTTTATGCTGGTTAGAGAATTTCAGCTGCATAGATCACGCAGGAAGTGATGCCTTTGATTTTCTTTGATGTTTTCAACAGTAGAAAAGACTATTGCAATTTTCTGAGCATCACTTAACTGCAGATAAAGCATGTTATAGATTCTGGGAGTGCCAATTAGAGCTAATAAGGGGAATAGCTTGTCAGTAAAATTGGTGGCAGAACTCACACTGTACTTAGAGGACAGAGCTATAGCTGTGTCTGCGCCTTTCCTGAGTTCTCTGTTCCACAGGTCGTGTGGGGAGTACTGAGAATGGAATTACCTAAAGCAGCATTATAATGAGAATATTCCCACAGACCTGACAGCAGCAGCATGGTCTGTCCCTGAGTCAGTGCCCCATCAGTATCTCTGAGGGGCAGGCCCATGATCTTGCTGGAACTACTGCAGGGTGCGCTCTGGAAGTACAAACCTCTCTTGGAGGAGCCCCTGGAGTTTGTGCTGTGGCTTCTCTCCGGGGATGCCCAGGAATGCAACAACAGCAGAGTGAGAGATCCTGCCTCACCCCCTCCCTCCCTGCTGCAGGGTACAGGAAGCTGCTGTCAGAGCTGGAAGAAGGGCTCATCACCTCAGGGGATTCGTTTCACATCCGCCTGAACCTGAACATCTCCAGCCAGCTGGACTGCTGCTCCTTGTCAGTGAAATGTGATGAGATCGTCCACATCCTTGACACCATGTACCAGGGCAGGTGTGAGTGGCTGTGTGCCAGGGTGGATCCCTTCACTGACAGGGACCTGGAGATGGGGACTATTCCCAGCTACAGCAGGTGAGGGTGATGCTGAGTGACCACGACTGGGAGCAGGGATCTAGGAACAGGGAACTTAATTACAGCTGTGAGGAAAGAGATGTCTGTGTCTTAAATTTTGAATTAAAGTCTGGTGATGTTGAACTGTATGAGCTATAAAACTTAGGAAAGGATATTCCAGATGTTACCTGAAAAAATAAAGTGGGTTGCTGAAAAAGTGTCATATGCAAATATTCCCCGGATATTCTTTAATCCTTAACTGCACTGCAGTTCTGCATATTATTTTGTTCCTGCCTTTACTGCATGGTTCAGCCAGTCCTCACTGCTATTTCCATTTAATATTTTCTGTAGGCACAGACCCATTGCAATCCAGCTTTCTTGTGAGTGGTTTCACAAGAATATCTTGATCTATGTGATTCCATCCTTTCTTTCAGAGCCCAGCAACTCCTTCTGGTGAAGCTGCAGCGGTTGATGCACAGAGGAAGCAAAGACGAGACAGAAAACTCCTACAATACCCTTCGGGCACTGCGGGTAAGTGTCTACAAACAAAGTCTTTTTAACACCTCATACTCCCCTGCTACTGGTTTTTCATTTTTCATTTTTCATCATCGTTTTACAGAAATTCCTGTTTACACTCTCTGTAGGTTTTGATTGTGTCAGGCAATGGGCACCTTCTGTTTGCTTTAAATGATGTTGTCCCTGGGAATGAACCCAGCTCTGGCTCACTATTAACCCTTCCAGCTATGAGGGAGTACACTTTAAAAGTCAAAACTCTGTTCTGTGTTTTAGTACCCTTCTCATGCTTCTCTGCCTGCAAACATTTAATGCATCTTCATGTACACATGAGGAAGAAGCTGTGTCCTTGGAGTTAATGATCAGAATTATTTCTCTCCAGTCGTGAACAAGCGTCTAAACCACAGAGTCCATTGTCCCACATTAGAAAAACCTGTCTCTTCCAGCCTAGATATTGTGGAGAGAATTGGGATTATCAGGCCTTCACACACAGCAGCCCTTCTAATTTCTCCCTTTCCGTCACTAAAAGTAATTTGATTTTTCTTTCTTTAGGCCCCAGAATTCCATCTTGACATAATTAAAACTACCTTCCCAGTGTATTAGTTACCATAAGTTATTTTTAGAGTCTGGGAGACATTCATGCTTCTAACTTTTGCAGAGACAGGTAGACAGTGCTTGGGCTTGATTTCAGTCAAGGTCAAGTGTCACACATTCCTTCTGTGCTCGCATCCGCACTGATCAAAGCGACAGAGATCGCTGGCAGAGGTGCTTGTGAAAGCAAAAGCTGTGCATGCTCTTTCTTGGTGCAGGAATTACCTCTTTCTTAGTTGTGGAGAGCAGTCTGTGAACAAAGGAGTGTGAAGAGCAGTGAAAAAGCAGTGTTTCTGAGCACAGGCCATGTCCACAGTTTGTTTAGAACATAGCATTTGGGATAGGTATCAATCACTATCCCCTTCTGTTGAAAATATAAAATACCTGTTTTGGCTTGTTTTGTTTCCCAAATTTTATGATTTTTGAAAAAATACAAAAAAGAAGGTGGGGGAGAAAAACTCCTGTGTTATTTTTTACTAGAATACCTTGCAGCCAGAGGAGCCTGCCCCGCAGAACGACCCAAAAACCAGCCCTCGCCTGTCCAGAGCAAGCTTTCTTTTGGGCCAGATTTTACAGGTAATAAAGTTCAAATCCTCAGTGCAATGTCTGAAATAGTGGATCTGAGCAGTAGATATTCTCAGGCTATCCTAATTCGCCCAGAAATCCCAGCTCAGGCCTAGAGGTTGTATCAGAATTTATTCCTATCAAAAAGAGATTTAATGCACAAAGAAGAAGGATGGGTTGTGTTTTCTGCTGTGATGTGGGGTGTTTGTTTTTAAGAGCATGGCTTCCATTACGGATGTGCCTGGAGGAATCCCACGTCTGCCATCAGAGGCTGAAATGTGCTTTGCTTGTACCATAAGGACAAATCCGATGGGCTGCCTCAAATCTCCAAGTCTCTGTGAGATAGGGCTCCATCAGAAAACTGTCCTTTAATTGTGGGCCAGTGACTGAGCATGACTGAGACTTGTGGGTGAAAGATAAAGCCTTGTGAAGGAAGGTGGTTGTGAAAGGTTAGCAAATACACAGGAGGAGGAGTTAATGTTTGGATAGAGGAATAGTCGGGTGGGTGAGGAAGGAAAGCATGAAGCCTATTTCTCGTGTAAAGTGACTGTAAAAAGGTGCCATTTGGGAGTTTTTAAGTCTCTCTGGTAGAGCAAAGAAGAGGCAGTTTGGCTATAACCTGTGATACATTTGTGCACATACGCTGGGTATGATGTACACATCAGTGCTTGTACTGGGGGTAGCAGGGAGCTCTGTGAAGGGAAAACATGCCTCTTAAGAGCAGAGAACAAAACAAGAAATCCCAAAGGGGGTTAACACAGGCTCTGAAACAGATCTATGATATTTAAAGAGTCTTAGAATTCAGTCCACACATGCACGGAGTCCTGTCTTTGATAGACACAAGTGATTCAGATCTCGTAGTCAACGAGTGTCAGCTGATGAACACATGGGAGGGTAAATAACGCAAGAAATGAGGGTCAAATCTCTCTTTTTTTTCCCCCACCTTTTTAGTTTGTCAGTAGGTCTGAGAACAAATACAAACGAATGAACAGCAACGAGCGGGTCCGCATCGTCACGGGCTGGCCCTCGGGCCTGGCACTGAGCTCATCCGAAGGGAAGAAGCAGCTGCCTGATAAACTGGAAGGTACAGATCTAAAACAGCCTTTCCACACTTAGCACTGACACAGAGGCCTACATAAACATCTACATAACAGCATGGCTATGAAATATGGCATAGGTCTTGCATTTGTGGTCCCCTCTGCAAAAGTTCAACAGGATTTGTGACCAAAACTGATTCTGCTAAAAGTGCTTGGGGCACTAAGCCTTCACAGGCAGCTTTAGGACACTGAAATGTCCTGTTTGGCTGGCAGTTCTTCCTAGGTGCTTTCTTGCCTTTTGCTCCAAAACTTTTAACTGAGAGGAAGTCAAGCTAACAAGCAGAGAGTCTCCAAGCAAATGTTGTGTTGAAGAGGTTAAGAAATAATCTCTTGAAAGCCAAAGGCACTTGAATTATTTAGTATTAGGTTGGACATCATAGTGCTGTGAGTATAGTAAAGACAACCCCAGCAAAAGGGGAAGGAGGACCAGTATGACTAATCACGCCATTTCTGGTTCACGTGTGTCCCCTTTTTACTCCAAATATTGATGGAGAAGGAACCTAGAGGACAAATGTCTCGTTCTTTGCTCAGATTTGGATTCCGAGAGTGAAATCGATAAGAAGCTCAGTCTGATCCCTTATAGCCTGGTGAGACCCATCCACTGCGAGCGCAGGCGCCCCGTGCTGTTCACCCCCACCATGCTTGCCAAGCCCTTGGTGCAGAAGCTTCTCAACTCTGGAGGTGCCCTGGAATTCAACATCTGCAAGCCAGGTAATGGGATAAAAGAGGGCCACGACTGTCAACCCTCAGTGTCGGAAATACGAACATATATATGCGTGCACACGTAGGGCAATGCACGTGTGAGAGTTGCTTGAGGTACTTCAAGTCACATCAGAGTGATGTGTAGCTGTAAATCCTGCTTTTTGAGACTATCTGGGATATTTGAATGTTTTTGAGACAGCCAGTACACATGGTTACGAGATTCTGTGTCTATAAATATTATCCATGTGTATGCTGTGTGGTTGCTAGGCTGCCCCTCAGAGACTGAAATGCTGTGAGTGCTCTTTCTGTTTGCATACTGTTTGCATACTGCATATCTAGGCAATGTGAAATTTTGATTAATTTGTTTCTAGTATTTGCTATTATGAGGAATATCTTCCCTAGAGCGACTTTAGGTTTCTGTCTCATCCAAACTGTGAAGATTGTGCATTTGATCTACTGGAAAGACTGATTTTCTTCCATGCTAAGTATTTACTATTAAAGCAGTACGCAGTGCCGTGATGGCTGCAGGGCAGGATTGTATACAACCCAGCATTAAACAGAGCTGACGTTTCATTTTTACACTAATATTGAATACCCACAGCATGGTATGCAGCCTTACAGTCATCCAGACAGAGAAACTGAGAAGTTAAGTATTATAATAAATATCCCCTGTCTTGCAACATAAAACAAAAGCTTTGATGTAGAGCCGCAATTCACAAGGGGGCTGGTATCACACATTGCAACCTAAGCCAAATTTTTTTGAAACTTTAAATACAAATGTTGGAACACTAAATCCTTGTTTTAGGATCCTGTGCTGGAGACTTCTTTTTTTAGCGCTTCTCAGCATCCTCCATCCCTGAACTGTTACTTTATAACATTAGGTGCTGGAATTGTATTTACTGTTTTAATTTAATGCCTTCATAGTGTTGAAGTAATTGCCCAAGGACTCATTGGTGCAGGATATAGCTGAGATGCTCAGCTGTGATCAGATTAGGCTTTAATTGAATTCAATGGAAGAAATGAGGCAGCTGTTAAGACAATTCATTGCTCATCTTCCTTCCCTGAACCATCCTTACATCCCATGTGAAGTACTACTGGATAGTTTTCTACGTGTTCTGCTGTTGTAAATTTGATTCTTTCCCCATCCACATCTCTTCCTAGATATTGTAACAAAGGAAGAGTTCTTAAGGAAGCAAAGGACGGAGACTGTTATCTTCAGCAGAGAAAAGAATCTGAACACATATGAATGTATCGTACCTGCCAACATCGAGGCTGTCGCTGCCAAGGTGCTCCCAGTCCTCTGTGTCCCTTCTCTGGGCTCTCTGTGAACCTCTCTGCAATGTCTTGCATAAGAGACTGACCAGCTTATAGTTACATATTCTCTCTCCTGCCCTCCTTCAATCTCAGATTTGTATTTATTCCCCCAAATGGCTTTTTATTTGTGCTCTTACTTTTCCCTTCCTTTCGCATCCTCAGCCGTATCCTTTTATATTCTCCCTCATTCCCTGTGATGACCCACATAGATGCAGTTAAATATCCTTTCATTTTCTGAGCTCCATCCTTTATTCATTTCCTTTTCATACCATAAGTATATATGAATACACAAGAGAGTGAGAGATACAAGGACCTAGACAAAGGAAAGAGAAGCCTGAAACCCAGACACAGGGGTGTACAGAACAAAGATAACAATGCCCAAGACAGAGATCTGATGTCAAGTAGAGTAGATTTGATGCACAGCATGGAAAAAAAGGAGAATTAAAATGATGGTTTTTTCTCTCACAAGTAGTTGCAGTAGATGTTCTTTCTGAACAAAAAGCAAGTCTGTGTGTTTGTGTCTATATGTAAAACTGGTATTTTATCATACTTTTCATCTCTAGAGCAATCCATTTCCATTTTAAACCTTTTTAGGAAGCTCTTAAGCTTAGCTGTTATTTGACTGACTAGTTTTAAACCAGTAGGAGGAGCTGGACTTTAAATGTATATTTGATTAAAAGGTTTTAAATCAGTATGATGGTAAATAGAGAGCTTTCCAAATGACCCCATAAGGGATAGGTACCATTATCTTGAGATTCCACGGCAGTGAATTTCCTTTGTGACACTGTTATGACTTTGTTTTTAGAACAAGCATTGTCTCCTGGAAGCTGGAATAAGCTGCACAAAGGATTTAATCAAAGCCAAGATATATCCTATTGTTCTCTTTATAAGAGTCTCAGAGAAAAACATCAAGAGGTTCAGGTAACATATCAAACCTTTTGCATATTTGATGTTCCGTCTTATTCGGTGAATAATTCTTGAGTCCAATAATGCTCTCACTGAGAGAAATAAAGAATCTCATCCCTCTCCATCTGGTACTTCTATGTGCACTATTTCCTCCCATGACTCCTCCCTGAAATCTTACAACCAGAGAAAGCAGGAATTCCCCAAATCTGGCACTCTTTCACTGTCACTGGTGGCAATGAGCATTGTGGGAGGATGAGACCAAAGAAAATGTGGTTTTCTGTGTGCTCAGCACTCCCACAGCATTTCTTAAGGTAATGCAAGCTGGAAGAGGAGAGCTCGTAAACACTTGCACTCTCCCTCCACTCAATCCTCTTAAATTGTTTCCCCATAGCAAATATTTCTCCTTGGGGGCAGCACAGAGGTAAGGGGAGGGTAGACCTGGAGTAGCTGCATTCTTCACTGCTTTTATTGCTTGTAAGTAGTTAGGAGAAAATAAATTCTTGATGGGACAGCTGGGACTACAGGATTAACTTAGAATGCAAGACATTTATTTTTGGTCTGCTCATTTGATCCAGGAAACTGCTGCCGAAGCCAGAGACTGAGGATGAGTTTTTACGGATGTGCCGCCTGAAGGAGAAAGAACTGGAAGCACTGCCTTGCCTTTATGCCTCTGTGGAGGCAGAGGCTTGGAGCAGCATTGAGGATCTTATCCGGACAATAAAAGACAGGATCGGGGAAGAGCAGCGGAAAACCATCTGGATAGATGAGGATCAGCTATAAAAAGCCATAAGTAACACGGAGCTCTTCGGTGGGCAGAGGACACAGCCAGGTGGAGCAGGGGCTCACAGAATTCTCTGATGAGGTGCCCAGAGCTCACTCCTGATTCACCCTTGCTGGCTGAGCACTTCCTGCTGGCAGGATGCATGTCTGGAATGGAACTGGAGCTGTGTTGAAGAGCCAATGTCTCAGATGCTGGGATCCAGGCTGTGGGGCAGACCACAGCCACCACCACGATTTCTGATCCGCTGGCATTTCTGAAGGGACAGCACCTGTTTTAACACATGAGGACAAAGATCTTGAGAGGGAGCTTGGGGTAATTTATTATGTTCAAAATATGGATCTCTTTTATCTCATTGAAAACTTCTGATGAGACCAAATAAGTGGAATCTGACAGGGATAAGGCATGGGGATTGGGCTTCAGGATGTGGAATTGAGATGTGCCCCACAGCCCCCCTGAGGTGAGATTCTGAACATACCCAGCTGAGGAAGCTGAAGGCTGGTTGGGAGCAGCAGCAACACAACTGCTGATGGCCAGAGCAGCTCTGTAGCCACGTTTCTCCACAGCCATATTAATCAAAAGAGAGGAAAACAGCTATTCTTCCTGGCATTAACTAAATGAAAATTAACTAAAATGAAAATTTTGCCATCCTTTTGAAACCCCAGTTTTATTTAACAGTTTTGCAGGTTTCCTTTGTAGTCTTGGCACTTACAGGAAAATAGACTTCACTGTCCCAGTGGCACATCAGATCTTTCCAGATCTGCCAACATTTCATTTAGTTTATCCCTGCCTCTGCATCATATTCATTTGTACATCTCTCAATTTTTAACATTTTTTTACTCATGGAAAATACCACAGTGCTTGCTCCGGACAACAGGTTTCTCTGTTTCTTCACTGAAATATTTCTCTACAACATCATTGCCGGCCAACGTGCCTCCTCGCAACAGGAGGGACTATTCTGAGAAGAAGAAAGGGAGAGTTTCATAAGCCAGTAATTGCTGTGAAGCACTCAGTCCTTGACCTGCGTGCTGTGACTGACAGTGAGGAGACCGGCGAGCACCAGCTGTGCTGTGGCCAGGTGGGATAAGGCTTCCAGAACTGTGTGTAGGGCTGAGGAGACCATGTCCCATTTTCAAAAGCACTTAAGTCCTCAGAGAGTTTAAGTTCCACTGCTCATGAGTGTAACTTAGACTCCTAAATCTCTTCAGTCTTTGAAATCTTTCCTCTCCACATTAGACACTGTACTGAGATTGCCAAATTGATCCAATAAAACCGACCCGATAATAATGACCCGCGCAATTGCTGATCTGAAATGCAATAAAAATTGACCTACAGATGAAGAGTGGTACATCCCATTGTCCTCAGATCCTTTGTTCCTTGCCATATCCCTCCCTTTTAAGATGCATTTAATAACAAATTTACTTTTGCTTCTGCGTTCACCCCCAGTCCCCCATCTTGGTGCTGTGGGCTGATTTTTGCAGCAGGCAATAAAAAAACAATCAGAATCTAAACAAAACATCTGGTCTGGTTGCCTTCACTAGATTAGCTACTCCCTTGTCTTTGCAACAAACTTCTGCTGTGGGTGTCTCTCAGGTAGACTGGGTCCGTTCACGTTGGCATGTGGGATTGAGCTTTTCTTTTAAGCTCTTTTTTCTTTTATGCTCTTCTCTTTTATGCACATCATTTTTTAACTAATGGAATCTTCAAGAAGTAATTTATGTCACTTTACATCTAATTGCTGCTGCTGTGTTTCTCAAGTTATTAATGTTTGAAAGAATGTTCATAGCTAGCCTTTCTCAGAGAACAGCTCTATACCTGCCCAGTGCCATCTGCTTGGACTGTGCAAGCAGGGGGATACTTCCACGTGCAATCTCTTTACAAAAAGGACAGGCTGCACACACAATTTGCAATTCCCTCCAGGGCAAAGAATAACAACCAGTTGGGGTATATATAGAACAAATTGGATGATTCTTCAGAGATCCTCTGTAGCTCAAGCAGAAATAAGAGAGCATCAGTTGGAAGAACTAAGCCTTCCAGGAGCATTTTGCATTCATTCCTAATGTCCTGATAAAGCAACCTTGTGTAACAGCTGCCTGTGGTTTGTTCCTGCCCCTCTTGTGAAAGCTTTTGAGTCCGCATCTGAGCAATGGGAGGGACTGCAGGAACATTTCTCAGCTGCTTCAGCAAGAAGTTCAGCCAGGTCAGCGACAGATGCCTCCAGGAGCCACCAGCTGACTGCTCACCGGACAGCCTGCAGAGGATGTCCATGTGCCCCTGGCTGTGCCACAGGGATCGCTACCATCTGCTGGAATGGCTGCAACAGATGGCTGGTGGGGCAGAGGGGATGGACTATCTCAGAATGCCACGGTTGTTTCTGCAGTGATCTCCTCTCCCCACAGCTTTATGTCTCTTTGCATGGACAAAGCTGCAGATGTGATTTGTCCCACTTCGCTTTCGGCACAGGAAAGGCATATGCCAGACTCTGGAGGAGGTTCCTTTTGCAGTGAGCAGAGGTACACCTCCAAGGAGCTGTTTGTCTGACTTACTGGAGATGGCAATCTGAGGGTGAGATGAATTGCCCTCTGAACTGTCTGGGGTTTTCATAGACTACAGCGAGAAATGAGAGAATTAGCCTGGCCTTTAGCATTTAGCTCTTTGATCTGTAATTTAGGACAGCTAAACCACCTTATGGGAAAAGTGGAAGTGGAGATTGAGGCAGAGAACAAGAGATCTAATTATTTCTGTGAAATGAGAGGAATGGATACATGGAACAGGCTTTTCTTCTCATATCCAAGTGCCTCTGTAAATTGCAGACGCTACAGGCTGTTGTGCTTGTCTGCTCGTGTGACGCAAAGCAACCAGACCCTGTCCGGTGCAGGTGATGGCACAGCCGTGTGCTGCAGCCTGCACAACCCTCATCTCTCTGTGACTCGGTGGAGAAGGACTGAAAACTCTGTTCCCTCTTGACTTCTGGGTGTGAACTCCAAGAGCAGATCTGTAGCTGGAGTGGAGCTGCAGAACAGCTGCAGAGCAAAAGGGGCCACTGTCATTCACACGGGCTGGGAGATGCTTCTGCTCCGGAGCCAAGAGCTGTCCCTCTCAACTGGAGGAAATTAACCCCTGCACCTTTTGAAATACATTCAGATCTTGAAAAGAGACCACGATTTCCCCTGAATGTCAGAGCGCTGGAATCAGTGTGGATTTCAAGTCCTGAACCACCAGATTTGAAGTGCGGGCTTGGAATTTGGGCTGCAGATTGTTGTGGTATTTTCCATCCTGCTAAATCTCCCTCGTGAGGTATCACCTTAGGCCACATCCCTCCTCACATGAACATCCCATTTACACAGGCCTGGGCTCAGCACATGCACAAAAGCCCACCAGGCACAGCCAGCTTCAGTAGGGGTTGTGTGGTTGAAAAACTGGGAACAACAATTAAGAAAACCAAGTGGGAATTTGAAATGGTGTAAATGTTCCTTTTAAGTAGTGTCACAATGGAATCTCAAGCAGATTCTTCACCTGATCCCATCAAAGGGTTAGAACGGGACAAGTTTAATGTTCAGTTATTCTTTGGTTGTTTCTGTATTTTAGACAGCACTTGATATGAGATTTGGGGTCAATAACTGGATTTGCAGGAACCACCAAAATTCAGATACATTCTCGAAATCAGTCTAAAGAGGGAGATTCAAGTGCAGACCCGAGATGGAATTGGAGGCCGTGCTTGGACACCAGAGCTCAGGCCCAGCTGCCGTGTGTGGATCCCAGGTGTGTATCCCTACCTAAGGTAAGTAACATTCACAGCACCCATTTAAAAATCACTCATGGTTTTTAATTGAAGTCTGGGAACATTTCACAGCAATTTGTATTTTAAGTTAGAAAGGAGGTAACAGAAAGCCCAGAAATTGCCCTATGTTTGGTCTGCTGCTTCTGCTGTAAAAGGCGTAAAACATAGAATAATAACTGCCTTTCAAAATGGATTATTTGAAAAATACTTTTTCTTGCTTTTAAGAGCTCACAAGAGCTTGTTGGAAAATTTTTCACATGCAGATTGTTCTTCTGAAAATGTCATTGAAAAATTGCCCACTAGAAAATGCAATTGGAAATTTTTTCAATTGTCCTGTTAGAAAATATGTTTTCATCTAAATCAAATGTCTATGGAAATTCTTCCATTCTAATATTTCATTTTTTAAAAGTTTAAAGTATTTCAATTATACAATCATTTTCAATATTTCACATGCTTTCAATCTTTTATCTGAAAACATTTTTGGGGTTAATTTTAAATTTTCATAGTTGAAATGTTTTTAGAAGTCTACATTTAAACATTTGATTCGATTAAAACACTTGTATTTGATGTTTTAATACTACAAAATAATGGAAGTAATGGCTTACAGCTCTCACATGTGGTATAATGTCTGTGATCACGAGAGAAAAATCAAACTGAGTCTGGCTTTGCGTTTTGTTTAACTCTGCTGCTAAAATGATGTATTGTGTAAGTCAGTATCATGCAGTTCAGCACATTGGGGAATTGTTGCAGGTAAAAATTTCATGCAAACTTTATTACACAGAATTGGATATTCCTTTGAATCAGAATTCTGGCTGGAGGCAAAGCTGTCAATCGGTCCGGCTGCAGCACAGACAGCTCTGGCAGCACAATTTGCAGGGCGGTAGGAACACACACAAAGCAGACTTGTGCCTACAAACTTGAAGTGGAGATAGATGCCAAAGCTGGAAAAATGCCTGTAAACCTGTTAGAGGTTTTTGTATTCTTTGTGCCAAGCTATTTTCATGGCCCAGGGTTCGAGAGCTCAGTACAAGGCTGAAGTCGGGCACTGCTGAGCCCTGGAGCTGCTCGCGGCTTCTTCAGCTCTGCCTGGGCTGGGCTGTCTAAGCAGCAGTTGTTAAACTGTTCCCTGGAGACTGGAAAAGCAAGACACAGGAGTTTTGGGCTTCTGGGAGAGCAACATTCTTGTATTTTGCAGTTATTTGTATTGTGTATTCCAAGTCATTCAGCCTTAATCAGCTTAGACCGTGAAAATGTGTTCCCCTTTGGTGCAGTTTCCATCTCCCTTGCTCTCGTTCAGCTCTGAGAATTGAACAGTACCTCACAAAGAGACACACAATATCAAACAGGAGATTGTGATTCACTGCTTGTAAGTCACTTTGTCTCCCCCCTTTGTCCTGCTTGCTCAGTTTCCAGAGTTGCTCGTTCTGCGCTCTGTGTACCACAAGGGCTGATTCGGGGTGTGCAGCCCTGAGGTCCCTCACCAGAGCACCACAAGATTCAGGAACGGGTGTCAGGTGGAACTGTAATTCCAGGAAAACTTTATCCTTTTCCAGACTCATCTGTAGAACAAAAAGGAAGCTTTCCCATGGATCCAAGGCCATGTACCTTTTGGCTTTGGAGACCAAATCCAGTGTGAATTTTGGTTCTGGCACAGTGAATAGGGGCTCTTGAGTGCTGGCAGCTTGGGTGGCAGTACAGTCATAGCCTGGGACACCCTGCTGTGCCAGTCCTGCCCACACAGAACCTGCAGCAGCTGGGGTGACCATTCTGCCCAACACTTTCCTGGGAAGAACACCTAATCCAGCCAAGGCAGTGCTGAAAGACTGTGGCATGACATTTCCTCCATATCTTTCAGGCACTGCAGAATTCTGCCATGCTCCCAGGTATCACTTTTGATATCTCTGTAAAACTCTGTCTGACCCTCAGGGACAATCCTGGACCCAAACGCTGAGGAATCTGTTCTCACAGACTTTTCATTGATTCCTTGTAAATTTTCAGGCTGCAGAAGCAAACAGAAGGCCTGGCATCCCTGCAGATTTCACCTGCAGAACTAGTGCTTCTTTAAGAAGGTGCTGTCACTGTCTTTGTACGGATGGAGGAGGTGACAGAGGGCTGAAGGCACTTGTCCACATGGGCCAGGGGCACGGCCTGGCTCCCCCTGGGCTGCACTGCTCTGGTCTCAGGACTCTGAGTGAGGGGTTGATGCCATCTGGCAGCTGGATCAAGGGTTTGAGTGGGGCTTGCCTTAAGTGGTGAGATTTCTAGTTTGATTTGAGAACCCTACCAGTAAGCCAAGTTAGAACAACAGGAAGCTCATCCACCCTCCCTCCCCCACCTCCTTTTTTCTGTTCCTCTGCTGCAGAAACTGTCTGATGTTCAGATCAGAGGCTCTCCGGGGTTAAATGCACCATTAGTCACTGGAAAAAAGGGAAAAAAAGGCCTTTTAAAAGCAGATGGTAGATGATAGAGAACCTGTTTGAGAGTAACTATCTACAACAGCGTGTCTGCTTCATCAGATATTAGCATCAAAAGCTGTCTGACAATTTAGCAACAAACAGCAATATTGATTTTCTTCCAAAGTGCAGATGCAGAAAGACAAAGATGGAGAGATGGTTCTTTCAGAGGATCCCCATTATGCCTGGGCAAAGACAAGGCAGGAAAAGACCTGCAGCCCCCAGTCCTGTCAGCAGGGCAGGAGCAGCCTGCGGGTGAGAGGTTCTGGAAGGAAACACAGGAGAGATCCACTGCAGCCTTGTCAGGAGCTTGTGCAGGACGGAGGGGCACCATCCCAGGGCTGAGGAACTGGGACTGGGGCCAGGACCAGGCTGCTCCCACCAGGGAAAATGGGAAGTAGAGCAGAGTAGTGGAGCTGGCATGGAATGTGCAAGAGACATGGGATGTAGCTTGCTTCCCTTGCTGTTTTCAGGGGATGTGTGAATTAACTGCTGCAAAGCTACCATTCCACCTGTCTCTACCTCAGACACAGCAACCACCCTGACTTTTCAGGGCGCTGCCAAAACAGCCATTTTAACGCCTTAGCATCTGGAAAAATTCCACTTTAGAACTAAGATTTCTCCTTTATCCCCTGTTCCATTAATTTCTTTTTCCCACATTGGTAGAAAAGCCTTCTCGTGGTCAGCAGTTGGCTCTTGGAACCATTCCTTGATGACAAGTGTTGGGTATATCCAGTTCTTTGGACAACAGCTCCCTACTTCTGATTTAAATTCCCTGCACCCAGTGGTCTCACATCAATTATGTACACTGCTCTTCGTCTCTGTGTCTGAAATGTCAGTGAATCTGGTAATTTTTGCTCACAGAGGTGGGGAACTAACAAGGATCTCTGGCACAGCCTGCAGTGATTCCATCTTCCAAGGCTTAGCAAAACAGCAAGGAGACAGAAACAGGCACTGACACTTGCTGAAGTTCAACCCCCTGCTCAAACAGCAGCAGAGTAACTCCTAACAGAGCGCTTAGGAAGGCACCGGGGCACATCAGGACACTGCTCAGGAAGGGCTGCACAAGGCAATCTCCAACCATGGTCATGGGAACATTTGGAAAGAACAGGAAAGAAATAAACACAGTAAGAAATAAAGAATAAGTCATAATTAAACTGATTTACTCCTGGCAGAAACAGACACAATTCCATTAGCTTTCAGTTCCATCTAAATACGCAGCAGAAAGAAACTAAGCTGGATATCGACTCTGACCTAGTTGGAGTTCTTTATACTAACATTACTGTATTGTTGAAAAACTGTTTTAAGAGCCAATTTTGGGCTGTTGCCTTCATTCTTGCACCCTAGAGAAAGCCAGTGGGGTAAACTTCTATTAAATGAATGTGAAAAATTGATGCCTGGTTCTAAGTGCACGTTTATAAATATACCATCAAATCCAGGGGCTTACAACAGCTCCTCTCGCACAGAGCTCTGCCCTCTGAGCCTGTCCTGTGGCAGCCATGGTGTCTCTGACCCAGCCTCCTGCACCAGCCCAGCACCTTCCAAACACCACCTTACACTGGGAAGATTCAGCTTTGTCACTGTAGCCTGTCTGCAGCATTAGCTTCCCCATATCCTGGTGCTGAGGTGATTTGCTCATTATCAGATTGCTGTTTATTAATCAAAGCGGTAACAATGGGATGGAGGAGCTGGAATACAGCACAGACAGTGCCTCATTTGTTCCAATTGATTTTCCTATCACATTTTATTACTACTATTTACTTTGTATGCCTTGGGAAGATTGAACTGCACTGTGCAGTAGGGGTAGGGATTTGAATTTCTCTTCTCTTTAGCTGTTTCTATTTCTGCGGTGATAGTCAGAACAGTGGGTTCTTCCAGCAACCAAGCCATGACCTTCTCTGCTATAAAACAGCATATGGAGATTTTGTGATAATGAGACTCCACCAGTGTGTGAAGTCCTGCAGGTGGAGTCCTAGGGAAATCCATGAGAATCACGGATACTGAACACAAATTATCTCTCCAAGATGACACCTTATAAATGCTCAGCACTGGCCAGAACCACTGCTGGAGCTGAAGCAGCTGGAAGGTACAGACTTGCAGAACAGGCACCTGTGCTTGGGCTGGGACAAGCAGGTTGTACCAGGGGGAGGTTTTGTCCTGCAGTAAAATTAATGGAGCTGAGGGTGATGATGGGTTTTTTTCCTGCTCCTTCCTATCTCTTCTCTAATGTCTTAGGTCACTGTTCACAAGCTGGATCCTGCAGTCTCCAGCCAGCACATCTAAGCCACGAGGGCAGAGCAGATGATTCCTGTCAGGAGGGCCGTGGTGCTTTATGGAAGCTGACGTGAGGGTCAGCAGGAAGACACAGGGTGGCACACGCTGTAAGATTGCATTAATCGTCCCCTTGCCCGTAACAAGGCTCACTGAGAACCAAAAGCAACTTAAAAACTGACTGAAAAACTATCAAAATCTGTGGTGAAGCTCCTATTTTCAGCACAGCAGGGATTTCACTCTAGAGATTTATAAGTGCTTGAACTATATTTACTCTGAAATTGCCCCACTCAGTGAGTACAACAGGAAGCTCATGGTTGGCTGCAACTGTAGGTGTCAGATGCAGTTACGTGGGGAGGTGATGAGAATATATGTTTAACAAAAGCTTTGTTTTCTGCACTAATTTTAGAAGTAGCCTAGTTGAAGAGTGAGGAGGCAGCTCTCAGGTGGTAGCACGTGTCATTAATAAAGTTCAAGACACAAACCACAGGCAGTCAGCTGAGCTGAAAGTTTCCGTGGGCTCTTCGCTGTTACTGGAAATGTGAGAGTCCTTCAGACAGGAATTTCTTTCTTATCACGTGTTTTATCTTGCTGAGATGCTGGTTTGTAACTTAGGCAGAGTGGGTGAGTGTGTGCGTGTGCAGACACACTCCTGTGTCACCACCCAGCACAGTGACTCTCTACAGACACATGCAACAGCCTCCCTTCGGGGACGTGCCACATGGCACTGGGGAGAATTACTCCTTTTTTTCTTTTTTTCTCTTTTTTCTCTAGCAGAACTGCTTCTTTTGTTCCACCAGCAGAAGCTTTGGGGTTTTAGAGCTGAGTTGTACGTCCTGGCCCCTCTCTGAAGTACATCCATGCACTTGTCACTGGGCCAACAGCACCTGAGTGACTTGGACCTTGCCTGATGGCTCCCTATCCTCCTGCTGTCAACGACCTCGAGCTGCACCAAATAATTATTTTCTCCCGTTGTTTTTTTTTTCAGCAGCAAAGGGGGTAATTGAATGATTGTAAAACAGGCCACTAGGCCAGCAGGGGTTAAGTGAAAATGAAAATAATGCCATCAACGGAAACATTTTTTGGTCACACTTAAGGTCACAGTGAGATAAAGGGTCAGCCTGAGAATTTAACAACACAAATGGCTTCTGCAGGCACAGCCTGAGAGTGAGGGGAGGGGGAGAGGAAGGAGGGAGGGGAATGTACAGGCACTGGTGGTGCATTTTACCAGGACTGAGTTCAGACACCTGGAGCAGACCCACTTGAGCACCAGCGATCAGAGTGGAAACATTGAGCATCCCCGACAATCTGGCACTGTTTCATTCGTGCTGCATTATTATTGTTATTAGAACCTGTGATTTACCGCGTCCAGCCTGGATCAAATTCAGCAGCTGTATTTCTCCCGATTATTTTTCACTCTTCCTTACTGAAGTGCAGTCTGGCAGCAGAAGTTTTGCAGCTCTTTGAAGGAATGAGGTCTCCCTCCAGTGGTGGCAGGAAACAGCTTCGGCTCCCAACAGCAATGAGGGCGTGAGGCTGGGTAAATGAGTGTGCACCACAGAACCCTTCGATGGGAAATGATTTTTTGAAGAATTTTTGAAGACCCTTAACTTTTAGCCACCCCTTCTTATAACATTTCTCCCAGCAGAACCCCCCTGTATCTTTGAAAATCTCTCGTCCAGCAAATCTCCTTTTAATACTGCCCCTTTTAACAAAATAGTTTAATATATGCAAATAGCACTGAATTCCCACTCAATTTGCATGTTTTACTATTTGAGTAGTATTAGTTTCTATTGCTGATTATCAAGTTGCACATAAAATACTGGGTTGGATCCCATCACCCCATGGCATGAGGTAATGCAATGCTTTAGATGTTTCGCAGAAAAAAATCCCTTTGGATTAAGCTGTTTTCAGTTCAGAAGAGACATGTCCGAGCCCAGGTCACCTTGTAACAGAAAGCCATATGACACAAGTGCACTGGGGTGAAGAGATATTGATTTACCTTCTGTAAAATAAATGTAAAGTCAAAAGTCTGAGCATTTTTCAGCACCTCTCCATACTCTGCCTGATTGGTGTGACCCTGGCTGCAAGCCCCATGTCTCAGACCTTCCACAACACATCCCACACCTTCTTAATCATCCTCGAATTGCAGATTCATATTTTGAGGTGCAAAACTTGTGTGTGGTCTATGTTGTGAGCCACAAGTGCTCCCTTATTCATCCATTTTGTGTTCTTCCATTCAAGTTCTCTGTTTTTCCTCTCTCTCTCCTCACATTTCCATATCTGAGACAAACTTCATAAACCATTTTTCTTAACCTCCCTAGGCCTTACTGTAGCAGCAGCAGAAAAGGTGAAATATTAAAAAGGGTATTAAAATAGCAGAGTGATACCTCCAGAGTGACGGGAAGCAGCAAGAAACAGAATTCTATTGAAACCAGTATTTAATGTTAATTATGCTTTTCCTTCCAGTAGTGAACCACTCAGTGCTGGAATTGGAAGACTTGCTCAGAAAGAGTTCCATGGGATTATTTGTTCAGAATATGTCAGTGGTGCTTGTGGTTACCATTCTCCTGATTTCATGCCAAAACAATGGGCAGTGATGGCTTGAGAATCAGCTAAAGAGTTCCCCTTCTTCTGAGCATCATAAATGGTTTAGAGAAAACACATCTGAGCATTTTCTTTCTGAGGTCTTTCATCATCAGAACTGTGATACAGAATAGCTTTCTTCAGTCCTCACTGTATCACAACTGTTTCCTTAAATATGAATTTATTTTTGAAGATAAAATTTTATCTTCTCTCTTCCAGGAGAATGCACTGTCCATCCATATATTTTGGGTGTCTGTTTTTTACTTTTGTCCTGTCCCCCCCAAATATTCAGTTTATGTTTCTTCCTTCTCCTAGCCAAGGTTATAAATTAAAATTCAATTTCATTAAAGTTGTAAGTAATCACTCTCTGGCTCTCATTAGTAATGATTCGGTGCAGGGGGATCCCGGCTGCTCCCACAACTGTAATTCAATTGGACTCACCAGCTCTTGTTCACAAATCGCTTGAGCTGCACTTTCTTCCCAAATTTATGGCATCAGCACTGTCCAGAGGTTGAATTACAGCTGCAGGTTTGATCAGGGACTGCATTATTCTGCATCTAATCCTTGCATTCTGACAGCAGTGGGGGGAGCACTGTTGTTTTACAGGAACTCTGCATTGTTCCTCTGCTTTATGTCAGGGGCTGAATTGCCTTTGGAATCAGGGAACTGTCAGCCCAAAGCTACAGGCAAACAACCAGCTCCAGATGACATGGTGTATAAATAACAAACATGGAGACACTCAAAAGCCAGCACTCCTTCTTCTGCACTCTCCTAAATTGCCAGGATGGTGATTGACCACAGCCTGTGCTCCTGCAGCAGCGGATGCAATCTGAATATATCGATGCTTTCTGAATATATTGTTGGAATGTGACTCCCAGCTTTTACCCAAAATGAGGAATGTTGATATTCACTGGTGGCACAAAGTCACTTCCACATTGATTAAATATTTCAGCCAGAAGCCATGTTCATGCATTCATTCACATCCAAGCCTTTCCTCTTGAGCAGTGACCTGCAGCCTACAGCATTCCCGGCAAGAAGGGCTCTGGAACAGCATGGAGCAGGCCCTGTGCCATTTTCCAGAGAGGTGTGTGTCACCCCTCAGCTCACAGCCAGGACTTTGCCTCCTGCAAGGCAACATGCCCCCAAACCCCCTGGTACCCAGGATTTAATCCCAGAGGGATACAGAAGCCTTTACTCCTCCCAGAGTCCTTTACTCCTCCCAGAGTCCTTTACTCCTCCCAGCTGTCCTTCAGCTGACAGAAAGGGACTGGCAGCCTTAGTTTGGAACTGATCCTCGTTAGGAGCAGAGGAACATGCCCCAGGCACATCTAACCTCGGATCAGACCAGGGGGAAATGGTGCATTGCCTTTGGAAGCTTCTCCTGCTTTAGCATATCCGTATCCATGTGCTCCAACAACACAGAGCAGAGCCACAGGCAGCGGGTATCAGTATCTACCACTCATTTAATTGACCTTTCCTGTTAAATCATTAATGGAAGTCACGGAACACAGGGCAATAAGGTGGTTTCACCACTGTTCTGCTGCTTGTGGCTTCTGCTAATTTTCTGGTGTAGTTTTGCTTGTTCTAATAGTAGAATCTGTCATCTTCTAGTTTTGCACAAATCCTGGGAGGCAAATTAGAAGAGAAGTGGTGCAAATTCCTGTTGACTTTAATGAGGGTTGTGGTTTTAAAAACTACGTTAAGAAGAAAACGAAGGTCCTTTTATTTCTTTATGCAACCTTGCCTTTTTTCTACTTTGTGGTTGGAAAGACTCTGACATGAGACAGGCTATGGGAAATGTCTGCTTTCATATAACAACTCAGAGCAGCAGCATTTGGCTGCTGGACTGCAGCTTTCAGAGAGCTGTCGGCATCACCTGTTGTGTCAGTCCCCTGACAGGGGACTGCAGATCCCCGGGCAGGATTCTCAGTCAGCCTCCCAGGTGGGTTCCAACATGTTTTCAGTGCATTTTAGTTCCTTCGTTTGTCCATTTTTTATTCCTTTTCAAACTGAAATATATTTTTTCCATTCCTAATTAAGTCCCTGCCACCCTACTTGTGGTAAAACCTGATTTATTTCTCCTTCTCTGCACTGAGCGGACAGGATACTTAATCTCCTCCGGGTGGACGCTGAAACACTGTCTGAATAAAATGCTGATCACTCATCTGGTTAGCTCCTGCCAGCTCTTCTCTGCATTCCTGCCACCTGGGTTTTGCATCATTTGCTATCGTTTTTTTAAGTGACAGAGCCTGTTCCTTCTCCATTTTTGGTAGAGCACTAATTCCTAAATTAGCTGGTCATCGCATTTAGGCGTGGTGTGAGTGTTTATCTTTCATATTATCTGTAAGACCATGAATATTCATAGGCTAAAAAGGATTGTTTGAATAAACACTTAGGGTGTTAAACCAATGTCTACAATTTACTGCATTGGCTGTTCTTTGGGGACATTTTTTTGTGGATAGGGAGAAGCTTTTTATATCAATGTCCATTTGGTAGCTGCAGAGGAATAAAGAAGGCTTGAGATGCTTCGTTCAGGGAGCAATGAATAAATATGTTGTAGAAACAAACAAATATTAGCATTTTGAAAGGCTCTGTGTTTGACATGCATCTGCAAAGTAAAATATGAATTTCAGATATATGTGCATGCATGCATCCATGTTTGCAGGGACAAACTCTTTCCCATGGCAAACACTCACTGTAAGTGCCAACAACATTTTTTGCACATCTTGAAAATATTTCTGTAAAAATGGAAAGAGGGAAGAGTGCCCATCTGCAATGTGAGCAGGGAATGCTGTGAGCAGGGTGCACGTGTGCTCAGTGAGGGGAGCCAGGTGAGATGAGCAATCAAAGCTTCCCTTCTTCCTGCTGAAGCCTTGAGAGGCCCATTCAGTGACATGTCCGATGACACTTCTCAGATGCACCATCCATCCGTTCTGCCTCACCTCCGAAACCAGCCCAGGCTGAGGAACTTCACCGTGGCTTCAGCCAAGGGACTCAGTGGTCTCAGGCAAATACTGGGAACTCTGTTCCATTTATTCATCCTAAAGTGGAGGTGTTAAGAAATATGAGGCTGGTAAATGGGTGACAGGCATCTGCAAGTGTCACCTCAGCAATTCAGGTTCACAGAGAGTCTTGGAGTAGGATTGCAAAAATTGCATCATTTGTAACCTTTTCAGCACCAGCCTTTTAAAAAAACAAACTGTAACCAACAGCTTTCCTTCGGACATGAAGAGAATAACTAAAGAGAACATCTGTTTTCCCTTTAGATGTGGAACTGCAATAGCAAGCCATGCATAAATTTTATTAAGGCTTGCTAATTTCCGACGAGTTTGGGGAGATACATGTTACCCATGGAGATATTTGGCTCTGCACCACGAGATGAAAAGTCATTTTAAAACAATGCAGAAAAAAATGGACATAGCTTGGCAGCAAATGTGTGGGGTTCTACTCCCAGGGCTTTGGCTTTGTTTGTGCAATTTATGGATTTGTGCCCTTTTTTTTCCCTCTTAATATCACTCATCTTGCTTTCTGATGACTTTTTATGCCATGGATGACTAAAGAAAACGCAACTAAATTGACAAAGCTACTTATTGCTGGAGCCTTTTGTACTCACAATCAGAGGTCCAAATGCTCTCAGGACTTAGGTCTGCTTTTACGTTGTTTCTGCAATGCCAGGTTTTTCTGAGAGAACACTTGAGCCAGCACGAGCCTGTTCTGTCCCTTTTGCTGCAGGAAAGTGTCCCCAGATTTAGAACTCAGAACTTGAGACAGCCCCACTTGAGTCCCACAGCCCCAGGTTCTGTGCCCTCTGAGGAAACACCTTGGAGCAGAACCTCAATTTCTGATCTTTCTTCACTCTCAGAACCAAGGTTCATCCTCCTGGGGTGTACTCACAGAAACTTCACAGAACCCCAGAACGGTTTGGATGGGAAAGGACCTGAAAGACCATAAGGTTCCAACCCCCTGCCATGGGCAGGGACACATTCCACCATCCCAGGTTGCTCCAAGCCCTGTCCAACCTGGCCTCGGACACTTCCAGGGATGGGGCAGCCACAGCTTCTCTGGGCAACCCGTGCCAGGGCCTCACAGGAAAGGATTTTTTCCTAATATCCAGCCTTCACTAAGAACTGCAGAATGCTTGGCAGGACATGCCTGGAATTAGAGAGATCATGCCTTGTTGCATGAAATAAGTCATGCAACATACAGGAAAGTCACAGGCTGGGTTCAAAATATGCTTGTCTTCTCTCAATAATTAATTGTTTGTGGATTAATATGAGGTTTTGTGTTTTGAAAGTAAACTAATCCACTTGCTGGCTGGTGTGTAATGAAGGAGAACAGGCTGCTGTCAAGCAGTCTGAAAATAGTGAAAATTAACTCCATGAAGTGTCACGACTCACATACTTTATGTATATGAGTAATGTGTCTTCTGTGGGACAGAAGATGAAAATACCACACAGAAAAGAAAAAATAGTGGCTGCCAATTTAATAAGAGAAGCAGGAGTAATTGCTTTGACATAATTTGGCATTTTTACTGCGTGGTGGCAGCTGGGCTGGGCCACTGCAAGAGAATCCACTGCAAGAGAACTCACCAACTGTATGAACCAAGGGTTCTGCAGCCTCTGTATTCACAGAGCTATCACAGGGGAAAGAAAATATAATTAAAAATCAGGATACACTGAAATCATAGAATCCCTCCCCAGGTTGGAAGCGACCTCAAGGATCAACTGGTCCAACCTTTATTGGCAAAAGACTGATCTAGACAAGATGCCCCAGCACCCTGTCCAGCTGGACCTTAAAAGTGTCCAGTGTTGGGGAATCCACCAATTCTCTGAGAACATTATTCTGATGGCAGATTGTTCTCATTGTGAGAATCAGAATCTCCCCAGGAATAACTTGTACCCATTCCCCCTGTCTTTTTCATGTGACTCCTGATAAAAAGGGAGTCTCCATCTTCTTTTTAGCCATTCTTTAAATACTGGAACATGGTGATAAGTTCTCCCCTCAACCTTCTCTTGAGGCCAAACAAACCCAGTTCTCTCAGCCCTTCCAGTGGCATTAAAAGGGACAACACAAATACTGAGATACAAATTCACTAGTAAGTGGATTTTTTTCATGAGAGGTACCAAACTACTTCAGTTTTCTTTGGCTTCATGAGTTTTAAGACTGCAAGCACTTCAAAAAATTGGGATCCCTCAGAAAGAGAATAGAGTAGGGATCATAAAGTCTTGCAGATAACAACCAGCCAAGGGTTCAATACCTACAGCAAAAAACCTAATACTTTAGTACCAGAAGGCTCCCATAGACTTAATGATGTTGCTAGAAAATGGTTGATCTGTCTGAACTGCTCTTGTTCATTCCTCTGCAGGAGAATGTTATTCCCTTTGCCTCTCGCCACTTTTTCATTCTGCCATGGGGAGTGTGCAGAGAGAAGGCCATTGAAAAAGCCATATAAAACCTCGAGAATGCAATAAGCAGAACATGGCACTTTTAACACGACAAAACTACCAGCTTAGGTAAGGCTTGAAGTGCACATAAACTCCAGCACCTCCTCAGGCAAAGAGAGTCACAGTCTCAACAGAGAGGCAGCAAAAGGAGTTTAGATCATAAATGCTCTTCAGATCTACAAGCTTTGCTGCCTGAATGCACAATGAGCAATTCAAGGGCCCAGACATCTTCAAATCACGCAGGCTAAGCCAGGAGTGCACCTGGCTTCAATATTCTGACTCAGTTTGCTCATCCAGCACAAGGAGGGTGATTTATCACCTTGGGTGATTCCATCACTGCACACCTTTCCCTGCTGCCCTGTTAAGATCTCCAGTTTCTTGCCTAAACTCTGGAGTTTTGAT